>JAOWBL010001188.1:0-15824 GCA_028564865.1 Zenarchopterus dispar | reverse complement strand
TATATATATATATATATATATATATATATATATATATATATATATATATACATATATACATATATATATATGTATATATATGTATGTATATGTTTGTTGACAGCATGTGCCCATAAGTTTGTGATACTTCGGCAAGTTATGTCTGTGTGTTTGCATGTCCTGTTACTCATGAGTGACACTATACTTGATTTGAGTGAGTTAAATATTCTTCCTCTGTACTGCTCCCCAATCAAGGGTATCTCATTCTTGTAGAGAATAAGAAATGATCTGAAAGGAGATGGGAAGAGTTGATTTGATTGGCTATAAATGTAGTCATTAGCTTAAGCCATTTTAACTGCTCTGCAGGAGCCAACACAAGCACTGACTCTAACATCATGATTAAAGCATTACATTTGCATATCTTTTGGTGACCTGCTAGTACTTTTATTGTGAGTGTGCGAGGACATGCAGAAATTGCACTGGACATTATTGCTTAAGGTTACTGTGTATATTGGTGAAGATTTATGGTTGTCACAAATTGAAGCAAACACCAGCTGTTTTAATGGGCACTGAAAGATTAATCCATTAAGAAATAATTTTTAAAGCCAACATGTAATAATGGAGTGCCCAGTGCCACTTACACAGTTATGATCATTGAAGACTTCTGCTATTTTAGAACAAATTCTCAAACTGTTTTGCTGAAAGGCCTTTAAAAGTTGAGAGTAAAGCTTTTATTGCATTTGAGTGCACAAATAGCATGCAAGAGGCATTGAAATACTGAATAATAAATGCAAAATTCATCATTTGATTTTTTTAAATAGAAAAATGTCAGAAAAATGCATGCCTAATTTGATATATTCATAGACAAAAGTGCAAAAGTAAATTTACATGTTGTCATTTAATTTTACATACAGAAATTATACAATTCTATCTACTTCGTAATACATTGAAGGTTAAAAGTCATGTTATAACACACACACACATGCACACAGAGCAGTTTAATGAATATATGCAGAACTGGAAGCTCTGATTCCTATCATCCTTTTCCTGGACTGAGCAGTCATTATTAAATGTATTAAGTTAGTTTATTTTTTTGTAATCATTTTTGTGATTACACACACCCAAGTGAAGAGACAGCTGCATTTATTTCAGCTCAGCTAAATTTAAGTAAAAAACACCTTCACTATAAAATACCGATCAGTAAATTCTTTAGAAATGACAATGAGTGTCTTTAGCTCACAAATAGGAAAGCGATAATATTGTATACACATCGATTTCAAGGTGTCAGATGTGGTATATTTAGTCACTGGCACTGTAAGTGGTTTTCTATTTAAAGTACACCTCACTGAAGAGTCATGTTTATCATTAGATGACCTTTATTACGTCGTACAATTACAGGTGATTAATATATGGAAACACTGACACAGCACCCTAGTCCGTTAAAAGGCCCTACACCGTTGCATCAGTCCAGCAAACAATCACTGATGACAGGTGTGTCAACTACGTGGAGGGTGTGGTTTGGGAGTTCACACTCTTTCAAAGACTGGTTTCAGTCAAAGTAGTCACATAAGAGCTTGTAGAAAATCAACTTAACGGATTTTCTGTCTTTATGTTTGTGTAGTGTATGGGAGAACAAATCGATTGAGCCATATGAAGGATACCTCTTCTTCCAGTCTCTTTGAACAGGGGCTACCAACTCTCATTCACAGTGTCATACTCACTTCTTACTTGCTCCCATACATCCATTTTCTCATGCAGAGAAAATGAAAACCATAACGGTACTAAAACGGATGCTCAAAGAGCAGCAACAGAGAACACGAAGCAGGCTGCAGCAAATTACTCTGTTACATCATGGCACACTGAGTTAAGCTTTATAGGGGTGAATATTTTACAGAGCTGAATTCTCAAGGCGGCAGACCATTAAAGGTAACTACACAATGCTCCCCACATGAATAAATAAATCTCACAGGTGAATTAAATGATTATTAATGATTTAGTCTTGATTTATATTTCTGTCTTGTAACATTTTAAGCCAGTATCATGTTAGATTAGTTTTTTAATGATACTCCTGATTTGAACATCTTTGGCCAAACTTTGATTTTTAACCATCTTATTCATTTATTTATTCATGCACTGGGGTATACTTCACAGAGAGTAAACAAAACCAGGCAGATTAAAATGAGAAAAAACCCCAAAAATAGTTTAATAGGAATCACGAAATTAATAAGGAGAAGTGGGAAATCTTAAAGTACAAAAGCAAAAGAAATTATTAATGTATTAATTAATGTAATGTCATACATTTAAAGTCAAACTGATGTGTCACAAGACGCACTGGAGAACTTCAAAATCCACATGGCTGATTAGAATGAGTAAAACTAGAAGTTTACATTTATACATTAGCAAGATATTTCTAAATATGCCATATGGCTTCATCCTATTTTCAGGACTCATTTCCACACATTCTGTTCACTCCAAATCAAAATTTGGCCTTAAAAAATAAATAATGACAGAAAAAACAAAGCTACGCAAAATGCTCTGTGAAATTATGCTTTTCATAAGCTAACAAAATAATATTCCCTGTAGGTATTTGTACAGAAAACAGAATTGTGTGGTTGTGTGTGTATTAGTATGTATTAGTTTCTCTTTTTGCAAGTCTCCACATCCCACAGCAGAAACTGTCAAACCATTTGTCTTGGTCTGGGGTAACAGACCAAGACAGACCAAACCTGACAAACTAACCTAGACAGAGAATGGTGACAGACTGAAAAAGAGTGTCAGCTCTCTCACCTGCACCTCTCCATCTATTACTTGTGTCTGATGAAAGCAGCACTGAATGATGGATGGGTGCTTCCCTACATCTCTGTCCACTTCTAACCCAGTTTATTCACTCACTCATTTGTCATAACTCGGTTTCTCTCCATCTTTCTATCACTTGTTTCCTTGATTTTGTTTTGTTTTGTTTTTTTTTTTTTTTTTTGGTCATTTGTCTCTCTTTGTGACAATATTTCATTCCCACCCCCATCTGTTCCCCCTCCCCCCCTTCCTCTCTGTGGAGTTGCTTGACTTTGTTGACAGCATGTGCAGGTTACATTTCTTCGTGTATGTGCAAGTTGTTAAAATGACAGTGTCACATAAACCAAGACATTCGAATTACTGGGACAGAGTGATCCATCACAGTGTTATTTTGAAAATAATCAGTCTGTGGTGACTTAAGTGCCTCCTATTTCTGCTTACATTAAATTCTCCACTCCTTATGCTGCAGGCGCAGTTGCAGAGCTTTTCAGCAAACAAACTCAAGGAAAGTGAGGCACGCAATTTAGAAATAGTGAAGCTGATGCAATTGGGAGTACATGGTGAGAGCGGTTCTGGCATAGAAAATACAGTCAGCAACACTGCTTTATTGCTTCATAAAATAAATTGCTTTGAATCATTCGAGTTTCTTTAAATTGACAATTTTCACTTAAAAAAAAGTTAAACCAATGTTACCTTTCTTTGGTTCTTTTATTTTCTGGGTACATGTAGATATGGAGTGCTAGTCTTCTTTTTAACTTTCTCTGGCATTATTAAAGTAGTTTTCTTTTTTATTGCACCAGCAGCCATCACGATTTAGTTGGCAATTCTGACATGCTCATTATAACCCCAGCTTCAGTAAAATATTAGTTTACCATCTCCAGAAAGTAGCAGTGCTTCTTGCAATGTCTCTTATATTTTATCCAATGCAATATTTCTGAGAGTCACTGTGTTTAAGTGGCCTCCAAGTGCATTTTGTTTAGTCATACATGACTGCAGCACCAGCATCTTTACAAAATATTGCAGGCATAAAGATCAGCTGTCAATCTAATGTGAAAAGAAAAAAAAGAAGCAAAAGAAGACATAGTAATAGGCCAGTCAACAAAGTTCCTTCATCAGATAGGTCAAGGAATTCCCTATTTTTGCTCACATTACCACAGTAAGAATGGCAGGGAAATAAAAAGATGAGGTGAGGTCCTCAAAAATGCTGGTATTCCTGTGTTACATAGATGAAATAGTGTAAAATGCACTACAAAACAATGAAAAACCATTTAAACAAGAAATAATACCCTTGGCTAAATTGGCATGAATGAAATAAGTGGAGTTTGCTAATGGGTTTTTAATTTGCAGTTGGAAAGAACAAAGACTGAAAGAAATGCATTAACCTCCCAGTTTGAAGGTTGATCTCTGCCAGTTACACACCAGATGTAATTATTCTGACATGTCTAATGTGCTGGTGTGTCTCTCCCTGTGTATTTATTTGAAGTTTACGTTTTGTTTATGTGTGCTTTCATACACAGATGTTTAAAAATTGCCCGATGCCCTTATTCAATTTAAAAAGGTTTAAAGCAGCAAGAAGCAGTCTTACACCAAAATGCACAATGGCTTTTTGATCCACAGATACACATTAAGACTCAAAATTTGTTAAAGTCCTTTTTGATGAGCTCCAAAGTCATTACATGGCTGGCTCTGAATTTTAAAATCACAAGCTGCCATTTTTACCTGCCATTGCTTATTTAAGAATTTCTCGGGAGCCATGATCTGGTTCTCCGGAGAGCACCTAGAGACAATTTGTATTATAATCAACACTATATAAATAAGACTGAATAACCTCTCTCTTACTTTAGTGTTATATGAAACTGTCCCAAAGATGACACTACACAACTATACGTGTTCAAAAACACTTAAGGAGATAAAAGGGATAGGTGGTGGGTACATCATAGACTTCAACCCTCATTTAACCATTTTTTTTTCCAAACATGATCTTTTAGCAAATTATCATCCAGGAGAAAATAATATAATAATACTAATAATACTAATAATACTAATACTAATAATAATAATAATAATAATAATAACAGTAATAACAGTTATTATTATTATTATTATTATTATTATTATTATTATTATTATTATTGTTGTTATAATAAAGGGCAGCACGGTGGCTTAGTGGTTAGCACTGTTGCCTCACAGCAAAAAGGTTCCTCATTCGACCCCCGGCCCCGCCAGGAGTCTTTCTGTGTGCAGTTTGTATGTTCTTATCGTGTTTGCCCGCCTTCTCTCTGGATACTTCCTCCCACAGTCCAAAAGGTTGATTGAAAATTCTAAATTGGCCATAGGTGTGAGTGTGTGCATGCATGTCTCTATATGTGGGCCTGCGATGGACTGGCAACCTGTCCAGGGTATACCCCTGCCTATCACCTGTAATGAGCTGGGATAGAGTCCAGCAGACTGCTGTGACCCTGTAGATGGATTCAGTGAGTATAGAAAATGGATGGATGGATAATAATACACCCTCAATGAACAGTCTCAACCCCATTCCATAACTGGGGCTCTAACTATCATCAGAGTTAAATCAGTCACATTCAAAATTAGAGTTGTAGGTAAATGACATAAAAGTAAATGACATAAACTTGCCATCATTTCAAGTGATTCTAATTAAAACCAGGCATAAGTCAACAGTTTCTATTGTATTTTTCGTGAATGTTTGGAGTTACATTCTCCTGAGAGCCTCAAAACAAAACATGAGTGCTTAATGGTACAAATCAGAAGAGGAATACGAAACGATGTTGAAGGCACCAAAGTTACCATGAAACACTAAAAACAACAATCAGCAAGTCAACAAACTGTGGTACAGAAACATTGCAAAGGTCAGGACGACCCTCCAAAGTTGATGAGAGGATGAGGAGAATTCTTTTTTAGGGAAGTTGTCAAGAGGCTGACAGTAACACTGAAGAACTACAGCCACATGTATTTATAACTGTCCCCTCATTGGAGAAACTCACTTGTCACTGTGCCTCTTTAATACATCCCTATAGTCATGTTCTAACACCAAATACACTGTAAATCTTTCCTGATCCAGTTTTCAAATCACCTGAGATTTAGATATTAACCGTTAACAAATTAAACGCGTTATTTTCATTTTCTGTTTCTGTTAAAATTAGTGTAAAAGGTGCATCGAGTTTTACAAGGAAGGTTATTTACCATTTTCAAACAATTTTTGTCACATCCTTTCAGCGTCATCAGAGCTAACAGCTTATCTAAAGCCATGAAGGTAACAGGAGATAAGACTAAAAAAATGAACAAAAAAATAGCTGTTTCAAAATAAAGGCAGCAGACAGAAAATGAAAAACTATAAAAAATACAGACAAACATCCATTCATCCATCCATCCATCCATATTTATATTACTGTTTAAGGTGACAGGATTTGCTAATGCCTATCCCAGCTTGTTTAAGGCCAAATGGATCAGTATGCCATTAACAGGGGCAAAAAGCAAACAAACAAACAAACAAACAAACAAACAAACAAACAAAACACATTAAGCTAGTCTAGATTCTTTCAAGAAGTACATACAGCTGCAAAGAAAGTGAAATGCCTGTACAGCATCTTCATGAGGACTAAGCACTTTCCAACCTTGCCACGCTTGTTGATCTTAATGACAGGAAACATTAGGCAACTCAGGATGTTATGTATAATTCTTACATCACTGTCTCATATATTTTGAGGACGTTGAACTAATTTACTGCACCTTCTTGGCAGGATGACAAGAAATACTTACCTAGAAATAAATCCCTGTCACTGCATTTTTAAAATATTGGTAAAGAAATGTATACTGCAGATGATGGTGATGTTTAACATCAAGCCCTCAGTCTTCCACCAGCCCACTCAGCAGTTCATGAAAAGAGTTTTTATTAACACAGGTTAAAAAAAAACCACAGTCCCTGCTGGGCAGAAATGATCCACTTGACACACCATGAGCCTGATAGTCTGTAAGATAGTCAGAGAAATAATTAGACTTGAGAGAGCACTCCACTGTAGATAATGATGCTCTTAAGGACCTAGCAGGTAGTTTATTAAAATCAGCAATAGTTCTTGCTTGTGTAGGGTATGATGTGAACCAAGAAACTGAAAAATCATTGTTTATTAGTGCCTGTAGCTCAGTTTTAATTTTAATCTGGGCCCCAGCGTGGCTTAAATCTATTTGTCAGGTTTAAAGGGGTTTGTGGAGCATTTTTACCTGCCTGTACAACATGTCAGTCACTAACTGGACATAGTGATATTGACTGTACAGTCATTGCAAAATGTGCTTAGCAGGTTACCATTTCCCCGTGAGAGACTGAGGAAGCTATCTCGCTGTGGCTTTCTGGAAAGCTTGATAATGTTCAGAAATTGTAATTCTCGCTCTCCTTCAAAAGTCAGGGTACCCTATAAGTGCTCAGCACTTTTATAATAATGTGTGAAAATTAGCTTCTGAGGGAGAAAAAACCCAACAGCTCATATTCCTTTGACCAATTAAAGATTAATAACTGGCAGAAGAAATTTCAGAACGAGACTACATTTTCTGTGTTCATATTAATATGCTTTCTCTTCATATTTTTGACATTTTGTTTTTTTCTATAACTTTCTAATATTGCTTCCAGAAGATTCAGTTTATAAAAGACAGTGCAGCAGTCCTGTTTTGTGTGATATTACAAAAGCCAAATGTGAGTGAGATTGCTTTGAATATGTATATCTGTTTATACTGTATATGTCTCCATCTTCTGATGCTGTTAAACTCAGAGCTTACAATCTGACATAAGTGTATCACAAACAACTATATATCCTGTTTCTACACACTATTCAAGCACAAATGCAGGTTTTCCCTCATAATCTACAAATACAAAATTCCTTTAAGTCTTTGAACAGAAAGTGGTCAATACTTTGGCAGGGAGGGCTGCTGTGTATGTATGTGAAAGAGTGGTAGGATAAACAATAAAGCAAAGGCTTGGAAATTATTCTAATTGCCCTAAGGTGAAGCACAACTGGGCATGACTTTTTTTCCTATACATCAATAAGTTTTTATTTGAAATTTCAAATTTTCTAAGAAATAAAAGCTATTGCCACAATAATGCAGTTTAGTACTGACTCATACATTAATGGTTTGAATAACATTTTCACACTGGATTTTCTTTGCTTGAAAACAGTCTTTGTGTTTGCAAATTTAAAAAGAAAAACAATCAATTTTCTTTTTTTATGAGAAGTAAAAATGAAACTAGTTTTTTGTGAGGAGGGAACTTGCATAACAGTTTTAACAAAGGGGGGCCATTATGATGATGAGAAGCTTCTTCTGGCTTTGCAGGGTTCAGGAGGTGTTGCTGTCTGTTGCAGCATGCAGGTGTGAGGCCAGTCTCTGCCACAAACATGCACTAGATTCACTTGTCCAAATTTCCAAAGAATAGTAGTGCTGCAATCTATGGTCAGCAAGTTCCCTAGCATGTTTCCTGTAGGACAGTGTTCATTTCACTCAAAAGAAACAATGTCTATGTCATAAAATATCATAAAATGTGTAAATCCTCACCATTTATGCTAACCCCAACCATTCCAAAGTAAGAGCAAAAGCAAAAAAATATAGTGTGTGAGGTAGAAAAGTGAAAAATGAAAAGACTCGAGGTCAGCTTTCCTAGTCTGGCCAGCCATACTAATTCCTTTCCTCTTTGAAATTTGAATTAGACTTGCTCCTTTGTGTTCAACTTTCAATTCCAGAGTGCAATGGATGCAGACAAAACTGCTTCTGGACACCACTGGATGGGCATACAACCATCAAACAATCAAAGCAGCCATCGTGGTTGTTTTCAGCAATCGCTGTCGGATGCTCTTGTATGAGAGGCTGGGCAGATCACTGATTCAATAAAAGTAGCCATTGTACAGTTTGAGCCTTTATTGTGAAATTACAACATTTAACACTGTTAACGAATTTAGCTGTTAGCAGTTAGTAGTTAGGAATGCGTTACAAATGCTCTGATCGAACAAGCTGTATCACCCATTGTGCTTTGCACCAAACAGTACATAAACCCACTTATAAGAATGTGCTGATAAACATTTTTGAAGATACTAGACTTTGTATGTGGTAGCAATGACTCCCTTATCACTTAGGAGATACCGCAAAGCTGAAATGTTGTTTGTAATCACATACTGATGGGGTGCTGAGCTTCCTTCCTTCATCTGTCAAAAGATGAATAGTGATGACTTAACAACCGTTGTTTTTTTTGTCTTTTTTTTTTTTTTTTGCTCTGACATGATGTAAGTTGCTGTTTTAACTTTAAAGTTAGACTTAATATTAACATTAGATTAGCACGACTTAATACATTATTTCTTTTAAACTTCACTTCTTTAAAATAGCTAGGGTCCTTCTGCAGATCTTCAGTACGTATAGAAACTTGCTTTAGTTTCTGATTGCGTCAAAAATGGAGCAATGGTAAAAGGTTACATGCTTTATTGCTGTCTCTAATCCAATACACTCCTGTTTAGTTCCAAAGCTTGCAGGACTGAGGGCGAATATTAAGGAAAACAAAGCTTTATTTATTTATTTTCATCCAAAGTGGCCAGTTGAGCTTTGTGCAAAGTGTCTCCAAACAAACTCAGCAATAATGTGTGCGTGAAATAGACTCCAGTTTTAATAAATGACACACAGGATCATCAACTGGCTCACTGGACCGGAGGAGGCTATATGAGGTGAGACATCTGGCTGCGGCTTCTTTATCAGACCAAGCAATGAAAATTTTCCTCTGGAGAACTTTGATCCATTTGCAGCTGATGTGCTGAGTGCTCCATAAATAAGATGATACTCAAATATGAATTATTTGGTTAAAGCGTAAGGATTGCAAAGCCAACAGGGCAGCTATTTTAAAGCATTTCCCAAACTGACTCTTCTTCTACCTCACTTTTACAAATTTATGCAATAATGCTATTTGCAGTTGGGTCAGGTGTCTGGTTGGTTTGTGGTTGAAGTCAGAGGCAGGCGATAAGAAAGGGAAGAGAAAAATTTACATTTATTCATTTTATAAAAATAATTCTAATAAAAAAAATAGGCTAGAAGTCAGGATGTTTATGGTTTAGTCCACATGACACTGTATGCAGAGTAGAACAATACACACACTGACATGGTAACATGTAATGAATAAATCTGCCAGAAAAGTAAAGAAAAAAGGTAAACAGTCTCTATACTAGCAGGGGTAATCAACTGATGAAACACAGGTGCAGGGCAATTAGGTAACTAAATACAGGTGTAAATTATAGACAGCAGAAAAATTTGGGAGCCCAAGGAAAAAGCGGATGGAGAGAAAACAAAATTGACTCACTCATAATGCAAAATGTGGATCTAGAAGTCAGGGTAAACACACACGCACACACACACACAAACGATCAAACAGAACACCTCAAAAATAAAACCACAGATGAAAGAAACCACTAAAAAAATAAGCTTGCATCAGGACATGAGTTCACAGTGGGTTCAAAAGTATTTTCAGTGTTCAATGTTATAGGTGATCATGAGACATTTATCTATTTAATATCCCAGGTAGTTGCAGGTTAGAGGGTCTGTGCAAATCCATATGTGTCTGTGACAGCTGTAGAAGTTCTTGTCCCAGCTGGTGTGCTTTGCAGCCAACTCATCGAGCTGGCAGCTGTTAACACTCAGGTTGTCCTGTGCCATCTCTGTTCTATCGTACAGTAATCCTGTGAAAATATGGAGCCATTAGTATCTGATATTTCAAAACCAACTCTGCTTTTTTTTTTTTTTTTTTGTTATTTCACTTCTACACCTTACTGGTCCTTGCTAGTCTGCTCGGGTAGTGGTTGGTAAAACCGCGATAATTATGGGACTTTTAATAGAAATTATAGTCTCATGAATTATGATTTACTTGACTCTTCTCCTTAAGGACGGTGAGTCACCAACTGAGCATGTTATATAACAAATAAATGGGTCACAATGTTAGAAAAGAAAGTGCTGTTTGAAGAAGTCATATCAGGCTAATCTTTGACAGTTGGAGCCATGTGAGGCATGGCAATTCTTTAGAGATTTGTGAGATCATAACTATCAGGGAATCAGTCTTACCAGCTGGTAGCTTTATCTGTTTGTAGCAAATCTACTACTTTACACTAATTAACTTCATATAGTAGGAGTCTTGGGTGGGTTTAAGTGTGACAATAACTGATCCTGATGGAGCAAGGAGTGACACTGAGGACTTTTCTTGGTGGAAAACATATTTCAGCTCATTTCCCAACTGCTTTGGGAAAATATTGGATGTTTTTGAGACTAAGTAGCATGGCACCATAAATACACTTACGCTATGACATTCATGGCCATCTTACAGTTTTGAAATGTTCACTTTGACTGGTTAGAACTATGGTGGCCCATTGTATTATGGGATGCAGCCCCAACTAGAGGATGGAAGAGGGTTCCATACAAAGATGATGTTTATAATTGTATGTTTGTGTTTGAAATTGCTGTTTTGAGACAAAATTGGGCCTTATCCACATTTTAAACATCTCCGTCCATACTGTGCCATAATAAACACATATCTATCCATCCATGTTCACTGGATCTGCAGGCATGATCGAAAACAGGCTGACAGTAACACTAGAAATAACTTTTGTTGTAGATTAATTTTATAAGGGCTTTCTTTCTACACATTTAGGTCATTTCACTTTTAGAATTTGACTTCATGACAGCTGATAAAAGGGACATGAGCTGAGGAGACATGAACTATGTCATAATTTTTAAAGGGTTCTGGTTTTGCCCATCCATTTGGACTGCAACTAAAGCATTAATAAACTGTCGCCGGAATAGTATGGATGCCTGAAATAACCGTAACAAAAGTTTCATGTTTTAAAATTGTTTTTGAAGTGGCATAAACACTGTTAAGTATATATGTTTTTCAGTGTAATATTTCAGAATAAGTCATGTAATCATGTATCAGTTTCCTGTAGAAAACCTACCAATACAATACCATTTAGTTTCTTGAGAGCATATGGTTTATTCTTCCCACTAGCTTTTCTGATTGTATCCATCTGTGAGATGAGGTCTATGTGATCATTTTTCAAGAGGTGTAGCAAAAGAGGTTTTAGTTTCTTTCATAATGCTATTAGAAAACAGTAAGTAGTGATAAAGATGAGATTTAAAATGCCTGTGCCCAACCTACAGCTGTCCCTTCTATCTTTTTAAGTTCTGTTTTCTTGCAGAATGGTCAGACACATGGGAATAGCAACAGCCTTCCGGCGAGACAAGAACAGTTGACTCTTCGGATATACAAGTTTCTCCTCTGACAGCTTGTGGCACATTCAGCTTAGTGTCTGAACTGAACATCAGACACCAACAAGTTGTCAAGAAAACTGCTGCTCTGTTTGCAGCTTTTAGAATGACATTTCAGTCAGTGCAGGGCTGGGCATTCATTAACTCATTCATTTTCGATACCCACTTCAGTCCTATTCATGGTCACTGGGAACAAGTCATCAGTCCATCACAGGGATGTGCAGAAATAAACAAGACAAGTGATCATGCATGCTAGTCAGTTCAGAATCACTAGTTAAGATAATATACATGATTTTGGCCTCTGGGAGAAATCCTGAGTTCCTGGAAAGCACCAGAAAGACCAGCTGAAATTTGAACCAGTAACCTTCTAGGGGTGTGAGGAAACAGTAATAACTACTGTGCTCCTAATTTGAACTTGTGTTTTAAAAGTAATAATTGGATAAAGGTTTTACCAAATCATGGTAGTAACCATTAAAATATATGCAGACACACACACACACAAATTAAAAGTAATAATTAAGCCAGTCACATATTATTCTCAGTTTTTTAGTTTTTATTGCTTTAACCTCATTAAAATTTCAGAAGATTTATCCAGCAGTGCAGTGAAATCAATATCAGATGACTAAAATCTAAAAATACATCCAAAATTCATCTTTAGAGAAGTCAGTGTTACATTGCACGTGTGTCAGATCGAGTCAAACTTTCTT
This sequence comes from Zenarchopterus dispar, assembly GCA_028564865.1. Lineage (NCBI taxonomy): Eukaryota > Metazoa > Chordata > Actinopteri > Beloniformes > Zenarchopteridae > Zenarchopterus > Zenarchopterus dispar. The sequence goes on along the minus strand of JAOWBL010001188.1, from coordinate 3,057 downwards.
TGTCTCTCCCTAAATAAGCTTTTGTTGTTCTCCTTCCATGTGACCTGAAATTATACTCAGAAAAGAGTCTATTCCTACTCAGATTTTCAGTTATTTATTGTGCATCAAATCCACGAGGATGTTGTGGATGGCATTGATGTTGGAAATGTATTAGACAAAGACCAGTTTATGCATTGACATTGGATTTTTTTTTCTTGACATATGATGTTCTAACATATTGTTTAAGAAGGGTGCATGTTAAGTGTAGTCCAGATAAGCTGTCTGCATTTCACCTTGTTGCTGTAACGATATAACTGGAACTGCGATAAAGCATTTTTACAGGGCAGATCTTGACATAAAAGTCATAAGAAAATGTTACCCTGCAGTTAACATAAAATGCACAGTTCATAATCATTTACCTTAGATGTTACATGCATTGATGGATTTCTTCAAATGCTTCTCGAGTATGTAATTTAAATGACAACCACCACATGGGGATGCAATTAAAATGCAAATCCACAGAGTAGCAATAGCTGAGCAGATTTAGAATAAGTGCATGAAAAATTCTGTTGTAGTAAAAGTTTTTAGGATTATTACAAGCTGGCTTCATCTCAATTTGTTTGAGGAGAAGAATTAAAAATTAAATAACTTCTAAAAGTTGCAGTGAAGGTAATAACAGTGGGCAAACACCTTTAGCACGTTTTTAAAACCAGATTTTACAGCATTAATTGACTCCTGAGTGATTTCTCCCCTTACACACCTGTTCTTAAGATTTTATTGACTGTTACCAAATACCTTCACGTTTGAGGAGTTGAGGATTTACATTTTTATTAAACATAAAATCCACCTAAAAGTCCATATTCCACAGAGTTCATTCAAGCTTTTAGGGATAATGTTCAGAAACATGAATCACTCCACTCAAGATCAGAGAAGCTTTTCTGTGAGGCTTTGAACCAAAAATTAGCATCCTATGGTAATGTGAAAAAGAAAGTGTACTCTTTTTTTCAATTTTAAGCTTTTTTAAAGGAGGACATATGAAGAATCATCTTTTTCTTATCAGATCTTTAAGTGAGGCGAGTTAAACTTCCGATGAATGTATGACATATTACACAATATTATTTAACAAAAACTCAATAAAAATGCAGAATCAGTGTGTGAAAAAAGCACAGCCTTAGGAATAAGAGAGCAAGTAGCAGTCAGTTCTTCCTACTCAATGCACTTGTTTGATTCATCACCTCTGTAAAAGTAGAATTTTTGTAGTTTGTCTGGAGCCTACAGGCACGTGTTAACACAATGCCAAAAGGGAAAAATATCAGGAGTGATTTTAGAGAAGCAAGTGCTGCGGCTCATCAGTCTGGGAAGGGTAAAAGATAATTTTCATGTAATTTGTTCTTAATCTTTTGATGCAGAGAGGGTGATTACGTCAAACGGAAAACAATCATGACTGTTCCAGATCTTTCCAAGAGTGGATGTTCAGGGATGCCAAGGAAGTAAGGTGCAATAAAACCTTAGACTTAAGATTTCAGACAGAAAGAAACAATGCTTTCTCTTTTTTCTTCCCAAGACTATATATCAGTTCTAATAACTACTTTTGTCTGTGTGTTACTTTTAGTTAGGAATTTAATTTTGCGTTTTATACATACACACACACATACACACACATCATGGAATATATACAGACCCTCCCTAGAGCCGAAGGAGTTTTAAGAATCACACTTTATTCAGAAGTTGAATAATCTGTCAGTTAGTGATTTTTTGGTATATTTTGTCTCAGTTTGTCCTCATCTGAAATGAAACTCAGTATTTCAAAGACAAAAGAGGCAGATATATCTCCAATTCATCATACAGTTACACTTTGCATGGCACATACACAGTAAAGACCAAGTGAGTTTGAGTATATTTTGCCATTCATCAAGCACTTTTGGCATTTAAACCTAATGTGCCATTTGCACAGTCAGTAATCAGGTAGCCAAGTTGACTATAATTCACCAACGTGCTTTTTAAACTACAACATCTGAGTTGAATACATATGAGGTGCTTATGTTTTCCTACTGTGTAATGATCCTGAAAAATAAATCCCACCCAATAAACATATGTTTTTCTTTTAGTTTATAATTTAGAGGCAACCCCCTGCATGTGCTTGAATATGAGTAAAATATATTACAAAAGTACAAAGGGTGAGCTCCTGTACAAACAAGAGCCCAAAAAAGGATAATTTTGACACTGAAGTTTGTCCACAGCAAAATTAATTGAAAGAATAAAGAAATGTTTTTTTTTTAAATGCTTTTGATCTCTTCAAATGATTTGCAACAATTTATTACATCCCAACTCCTTGAAAGATCCAAATACAGACTTGCTTACAGATTGATCGAACACATTTATATTTTGCTAGAATGTTTTAGAATGTAATATTGGGAGAATAAAAATTTATTCAGGTGGTTTTTCTCACAAGTGTGGTTCATTTAAGGCTACAGATACAGCTGATTCAACTTTAGCCATTGTTATTGGCGATGTGGAAATGAAATTATCCAATTTCTCTTGAATTTTTCAGATACACTGCATTTGTGATGCTGTTACAATTGAACTATTTATTTATTTATCGCTTTGGATTTTTCCATAACCGATGGTGTATATTTACACCTCAAAAGGATTAATTTTTAATGATTTATTTCAAGGAAAATGGCTGGTGATAATAAAAGTATTGAAAAAAAGCATAATAGGTAAAGGGTCCTTTTTATATATAAAATGGGAAACAGAGCAAAAGTATTATATTAGAAGTCCAAAGACTTCATTAATTAACCCTTTATGACCTGCTGAAGCGCCAGCGATCCCATTCGCATATCAATTTTCGAAATGCCTGTAGAATTTTAACCAACTAGCATGCAAAAGTGTAAAAATATGCTTAGGCGAACTTGTTCTATGGTAGGTCATAAAGGTTTAAATAAGTGTTGTCGATCATTGCCAGCAGACCTGAACGATGTTGTTGTTTGACAAGTTGTTAGATTAACAACATAAATCTTCAACTACTTCTCCACGTTCAACACCACATTAGCCTGTCTTAGTTTTAACATAATTCAG
>JAOWBL010001187.1:0-15826 GCA_028564865.1 Zenarchopterus dispar | reverse complement strand
GTGTATATATATATATATATATATATATATATATATATATATATATATATATATATATATATATATATATATATGCCCTTTGTGTGTTTGGGGTGTGTGTGTTATCACAGAGTGGGCAGTTTGTGTAAGAACAGTGATTTCTTTGTCAAGGATAGCAGACTTAGCAGCTGTCTCATGAATCCCTCCATTCAGATGACACATGTTCTCATTCTGGCAAACTGTGAACTTCCAAGTGTTTGCTCTGGACTGCAAGGGTTTCAGCTAACAAAGACAACAAGAGAGCACACTGGTTTTGTTGTTTGGGAATTATAACGAAGGCTATTTCGATATCAGGTCTGTCACCACTCAAGCTTGAAATGTTTAATGACCCTAAAGTTCGAAACACAGAGTTAGACAGAGGCAGAGAGAGAGACTCACACATATTCAGCAGAGTGTTTTATACTTTTCATATAATGATTGGCTATATATTGTTGTTGCATGCCACTTAAGAGTACTGTGCTTACTCATGGAGTAATAATCTTATCTATGTTAAATATCTGCCATCAGTCATATTTAATTTTTTAAAATTTACTTATTTATTTGTGTGAATTGAGTAACTTCATCTTTTGCTCCAATTAACCAACATCCAATCCACTTTTTAAAATAAAATGAACTACTCCAGTACCATATTTGGGAATTATGATGGAGAAAATCACAGGGAAGCTTGCCTCCCACGCCCCACCTTCTGTCCAACGAACATACTACATTAGCTCAAACCATGCAGTAACAACCAATGAAATACGCTGATGTTAAGACATTACAGCGCCATAAAGACAAACGGTTGCCATTGGCAATCAAAGATGAGCCATACCAAGAGAATCCCATGCTAATCGAATCCATTGGAGGAAGTAGACAGAATATTAAAAAAAACAAACCTAACTTAAATAAATTATGCCCCTCAAAAGATCATGATAAATCTAATAATTCTGGTCAATTCTGGAAAGAATATATTTGTTTTTTTCTTGTTCATCAATTTTAATTTTTGAGATGATTTTAGGACGACTTCGTTCCGTTTTCCAAAGCCGGAAGTGCAATGAGGTGAACACTCTTGTTTCTCCTGGCTACGCTTGACCGTTTGGCTTGTAACAACAACGGCAGCATCAGACAAGGATAACCTAATGATGGAAGAATTTGAGGGTAAACGAAGCTGCTATCCAGTTGCTTACATTTTTTTTATAGCTATTTTGTGGCAAAGTTGAACTTGCAGTCTCACCGGTTTTATCCTCCTAAATTAACATTACGGGTTTCATTGCTGCTTTTGCTTACCAGTTTTTGATAGCGACCTCTTTTTGTTTGGGATTTAGCCCAAGTAATGCTCGGTAACGATCGGGCCAAAGATGAAGCTAGCTGCTGACTGTATGGATGGGTGTGATTCCTGCCACAGCTGTTATCCCGTGTTAGCATTGACGGTGTCCAATAAATCAAATCAAGTATCGCAGAGCTGATTAGAAATTAACCCACCGTTCTTGAATTTGTACTGTTTTTGAAATTTATCCCATTATTGGATACTGTCTGTTTGTAATTCATTTGCAGCATTCGGGAGTGAGTGTTATACTTTGTCTAAAATGTAGATATAAAAACCGGTAATACATTGTAGTTTTACAGAGTAGAACAACCCAACCACACACGATCATTTTATCAGGAAGTTAAATGTTAGAATTGCTTGATTTCTTTTTTTCCCTTAACATTTTAAACTTGACTACTATCTCTGCTATCCGTGCAGATGGTGCTGAGCTTTCTTCAGAGGACCTGTGTCAATGCAACACCTGTAAAAGATGGTTTTTCCCCAAAGTTCTGGTAAAAAAGAAAACAAATATGAAACATGTGACCATGATTTCTAATATTCGAAACAGGATTGGGTTTGTTTGAGAAGACTTTATGTTGATTAGTCTGCTCCAGGTTTTCTGCACAAAATGTGTTTTTGATATTTGGGGGGATGTCATGCACTTATAAATGTTTTGGTGTCCAGGACAACAGCTTTACCCACAACTTTTATTAGCTGAGGGGGTTTCAGCTGTTTGGATTCAACAGCTGAAACCAACAATAGTCCAACATCATAGATGAAACCAGCATCATAGGAAGGAGATGATGGTTTTAGTAACTCATAAAAGTTATTTTCTTCTAGAATATGTGTAAGATTGAAGATTTAAAAACAAAAACTATGGAATTACTGTTGTACTGCACTACACTGGGCAGCACGGTGGCTTAGTGGTTAGCACTGTTGCCTCGCAGCAAGAAGGTTCCTGGTTTGAAATCTTTCTGTGTGGAGTTTGCATGTTCTCCCCGTGCTTGCGTGGGTGTTCTCCGGGTACCCCGGTTTCCTCCCACAGTCCAAAAACATATATGTGAGGTTGACTGGGAACTCTAAAATTGCCCGTAGGTGTGAATGGTTGTTTGTCTATGTATGTGGCCCTGCGATGGACTGGCAACCTGTCCAGGGTGTACCCCTGTGATGGGCTGGGATTGGCTCCAGCAGACCCCCATGATCCAGAAATGGATTCAACAGGATAGAAAATGGATGGACTGCACTACACTATTTTCACATTCACATTTTAGAATACAGTGGATGATAAATATTTGTAGCAAAAGAGGTACTTTTGTTTTGAAGGAGACAAAAAAACAGCAAATTTGTTGAGACTTTTTACGTGCTTAAATGACTTTTAAATCATGAATGTCTTTATAGTGGCTATAGGCATAGATAAAGACAATTATCATTTTTTAAAAGCATATATGGACATTTGTCACATCAATGGGATTATATGCATAATTGTGCATAGTATGTAAGGTAGACTGGACATTTACACACTGGAAGTACTTCTATCTGGATGGAAGTAGCTCCCAGGAACTTCTTTCATACTGCAGATTGTACAGATGTCTGCGTATTGCATACTGTGTACTGCATTAGGTAACAAAGGTACACACTAGTAACATCATATGTAGTTTTGAAAATGCCTTTATAAATCTGAGATGGTGCCAGGAAATTCCAGAGCCCAGGGAAACAGATTATGTTTTGTTTAAAAAAAAAAAAACAACAACTTTTTGTCTCTTCCAACAGGAGAGGCATGCTAAAATTTGTCAAAAGGCAGCGGCTAAAAGGAGGAAAGTTTTTGATTCCAGCAGACAGAGAGCTGAGGGAACAGACATCCCTACACTCAAACCTATCAAACCAAAGGTAAGCTTTCAGCTGGGTGAACAGTTGGAAAAAAAAACAAAACGCAACACCCTTTTAATTTCTACCAAAGTTTAATCATTGGTGTTTATTCGTTTAACCTTTATTTAAGCAGGCAAGAATATTGAAAATAACATAATTTACAATGTTGGCCTGGTGTTTTCATATGGGATATACAGTGTTGTTTGATGACAGTTTATTTTGATATGTAAACTATTTCCAATTGTATTTCAGTTTCAAAGTTCAGCTGCCTGTTCGAAAGTAAGTTGATTTGTCTTTTTTATTTAGACATTTTTTTCTTTATTCATGTTTTCTAGTGACTTAAATAATCTGTGGAGACCCAGGAGGCTTTTGTTTGTTCCTGGCTTTGTAAATGCTGAATTCCTTGCTTTAAAAACGTAGATTGATTTGAAATCATACTTGTGGTGTTAATATAATTGGATAAACCACTGGCTTTATCTTTATCTGGCTGGATCTTGTTCTGCTTTTGAAAAATCCTTAAAACTGCTGCACTGATGGTTTCTGGAAAAGTATGTCTCCGCTCATGCAGTGATAACTTTTCCATTTCTTGACTGTCTTAACGCTAATCTTTCCTGACTGCGCTGCAGCAGTCCCTTTGAACATGGCCTAGAAACGGATTACTCATACAACTCACCTTAAAACCAGCACGCATGAGTTTACTGCTGGCTTCACCGTCATGTCCTGTGGTCTGTCAAGAGGTCACTATTGAATAACCCTGTCTGTTGCCTGGCAATTGATTAGAGAGAGATTGAAGAGAGAGAGAAAAATCCATTTATACGTCTTCTGTGTTGTCTGTTCTTCAGCTAACAGTTACACACTTTGGTGATTTTTTTTTTTTTTTAATCCTTAACTTATGATAAATATACTAAAAAAGCAGCTGGTGTTTTTCAGAACCCACTTGTTAGATAAATACAGTAGTGAACTTGAAGACTTTAACTGTATGGGAGGAAGTAGGAAGTTCATTGTACTATCATGTTGCAACAGAGGCAGCGTAGACGACACTCGCAGAACTATTTCTGCTCGTAATCATCTGCTTCAGGGAAAACTCTGACTGTTACTGTGGAACGTACATGCTTTCTTTCTTTTTTTTCTTCGGTCACAAGGAAGCATGAATGTTGCATTCCATCAGACAAGGAATTTTCATGCTGGTAATCGGCTAACTATTAGTGTGAGACATTTTAAGATAATCTAGCTTTCAGGGATTCAGGTAGATTAGTAGTATGTTCTTATCGTAGATATTTTTTTAGTTACAACTTCATAATATAACCTCAAAAATGGACCTTGTGATGTCCTACCAGGTAGAATCCCCGAAGAAGCCATCTAACTGGCGCAAGAAACATGAGGACTTCATCGCCACTATTCGGGCTGCGAAGGAGCTCACTCGGGTCATGAAGGAAGGGGGACCCTTACCTCCACCACCTCCTCCTACTTATGACCCAGGTAGAAAAGAGTTGTTGTATCAGTCCAAGCAAGCAACAGAAAGAAAACTGTCTGAAAATGGAAAGCACTAACTGTGCATGAAGTAAAATTGGTTACTACTTATTGTGTTTTAACATTTTAGAAGAAAAATGAAAGTAATATGTTCTAACAGCCGAACATATGGTTACCCATTTTCAAGATTTATGACAAGTTTACTTCCCACCTGTTTGGTAGATTACATCCAGTGCCCTTACTGCCAGCGGAGGTTCAATGAGAACGCAGCTGACCGACACATCAAGTTCTGCCAGGAGCAGGCTGCTCGCATGCCTAACAAAAGCAAAGTAGGAGATGCCAAGAAGCCCCCTGTTCGCTCACAGGTACACACATTTGATAACATGTAACTGTACATACAGATAATTAGTCTTTTTGTTGGAAAGTAAGCAGGGGTATCCAAAGACCTGTTGTACAAAGTTTTAAATGTAAATGTGAAAGTCCACACTTGCTCAAACACTTAACCTTAATTCCCATTTCTTTATGGCTTTATCTGTACCTGGAGTAGCTGGTGGTCAGTGTTGATCATAAAATTGTGAACCCATGAAATCTAGGGGGTCTGAAGGTAACATTTAGGAAAAAAATGTTAAAATTGTTAGTGCTGGCGAATCTTGTGGAGTTATTTGTGAGAGGTTTGCCGTATTAAATTGTTATCTGAAAGACGTTCTTTGAAATTGTTTAAAGAGAGAGACCGTATAATATACGGTCTCAGCCTCACTTTGGTTCAGCTAGAAAAATATCATATTATGATATTTTTCTAGCTGAACCAAAGTGAGGCTGAAAATGGAAAAGTCAACCAAATCTAAAGACTTTAAGATAATATTAACCTATATATACATAGATTATATATATACTATGCTCTGCTTCCTGCATGAATTTGGATGCCTCACATTTCTTTTTGACACATTTCCTTCAGAAATGATTACATTAGTACTAATGCTAGCAATACTAGCCCTTCCCTGGTGCAAGAGCCATTTCATAACTTTGGAACATTTTAAGAACTAGTTTACTTTTCCAGATACACATCTCCTCTAATGATGAACCTCCATTTTGGGTAATCTGAATTAATGATGAGGATCATGGTTCACAAAGGACACAGATTACAATGTTTTTCCCATCAAAACAATATCTTAAATGTTCCCAGTTTTTCCAAATGCTTCCCTGTATTTACGAATGCTGCTGCAAACAACTGTGATTTATACACAGTTTTAAGCAAGAGGCATAGAAGTCAGTGGGTGATACTAAAACACCCAGCAATATTTACTGATTACAGCCCAAACACCCAATTTTTAAATTCAGTTTAAGTCATCTGCTGTGAATGCTGCTGTCTTCAGTCCATCAGAAACAGCATTCAGATGCTATGCTTCCAGTTGGCTATTTATGAACAAAGGTACAAACAGAATTTATCCCTGATATTACAAATGGATCTATAAACAAAAGTGGGTGATACTGAAACACCCAACAATGTCAATTAATGAAAATACCAAAACAGTTTTTAAATTTACTTTAAAACATATTTTATGAATGCAGTGCATTAGGCAACATTCAAAAACACTTGCTGCTGTCTGCTGATTTTAAATCATTACATTGTACTTCTGCTGCTTCCAATTCAGTGGAAGCATCATTTCATGAATGTTTTTTTTTGTTTTTGTTTTTGTTTTTTGTTTTTATTGTTAATATTGTGGTCAGACTGTCTGGTATCTCTTTTTGCCATCGAAATTGTTTTGTTTTTTGTGTCATTGAGTGCAGGTCAAGGTAACAATCTCCTGCATGGGCCATTGCTGATTAATTTTGGTCAAATTCTCTTTTTTAATATTTTTGCAAATTCTTTGGTGCAAAAAATATTTTTAAAAAAATCTATTAGTAATTTTAACTCAGAGTAATACAAACCTTGAATTATTATAATTCCTTTTTTTTCTCTAGTAACTTGACACAGTTGTGACTTAAGAGTGGTAGTCACAATGCTTTGTTTTGTCAGAATAATCCCACTCCTCACCTCTTGACCTATCTGGTTCTGCATCTGAAACATCAAAGTTTTAGCGATAGTGTAGCAGCAGGTTTTTTTTAGCTCTAACTTGTTGCTTTTTTTCATTAGTTTCAAAGTAAAAACAATGTTTTAAGTCGACCACTTGCTTCCAACTGCTTTGGTGGAAAAGGCCAAATAGTGAACTGATTGACTGGTTTGTCTCCAGGCTTACATTGCACCTTTTTTTTCCTGCTCAGAATATGTGAAGAAGCAATAAACCTGTCAGTGTTACTAATGTTTCCTGAGAGCGATGACATTCTCAATATATTCATCATTTTAATCCATATTATTTATATGAATAGAGTAATCTACCATAACTCCAGCAGTGAGGGGAACCCACAAAATGTAATTGAAAGTCAGTTGACCTACAACAAACAGATTACACCCACTAAAAATATCTAGCTATTGTTAAATTAATCTTGATTTTGTGTAGCTAATATGGCATGATTTTGTGATGGTGCCTAAGCAGTCAACTTTCAGCAGAGCTGGAGAAAGTGACATGACAAGAGAGATGCAGCTGCTGTCAGGGTCCCGACAGCTCATGTGCTGCAGTTGGTGTCCTCAGGCTGCTCCGGCTGGGAACCACTTCTATGACACACAAGCTCTGCCTGCCTAAAAGCTTCACCCACATGCATAATTCAGTTCAGTTCAAAGAGCTCCCACACCAAGCTGTTACCAGGTCGATGCCATTGTAGAATCGCATCGCTAAATCTTTAAATCTGACCCTCAGATCTGTTACTTTCTGGGGTTATATGACCTGAAGGGGATTTAATTTCTCCACTTTGACTTTATGGCAGCTTATTTTCTTCATGTGGGCACCAAATGCTAAACATTTTTATGTTAAGAAGGGCAGATGTAAAAAGTTTAGTTCAAGATTCACTGTGTTCTTGGAAAATATTTTTTAAACTATTTTTTTTTAATTAACATACTTCAGAATGCCCTTTTTGTACTTCACCTATTATGCCATCGGTTCTTCCTTTCAACCACAGGCCAAAGGCATGGTTGAATGAAACACAACACGATATTTGAAGTGCTTTATGTCATTTTAAATTTGGTCAACAGGGGATGCTATTTATACAGTTTACTACGTTGGTTTGTCTGTGTAACACAAGTTAATCTAATATATTTTAACAGGTTTTGATGTTTTCTGTTCTTGTAATTTTTTTTTTTTTTTAAAGCCATGCTTCATTGGACCAAATGTTGTTATAATTATTTATCAGAGATTTTCCTGTTACAATCCTAATCAAAATAGGTGGTGCAGAGTCTAAGCTTTAGCTGAGTGTATTCAAATCTAAATGTGAGGAAGAGTCAGAATTATGGTTCATTATTATGTAGATCTTTCAAGAGGCTAAAGCAGTAGACTTTGATATACAAAAGATTATTCATGCACAGTAAAGGGCCTTTTCTTTATTATTAGCTCATCAGATAGGCAAATTAAAGGTATGTAATTTTCAATCATGCTGTGAACCCTCAATATGAAGTCAGAGAATCTTTTTTTATTTTTTATTTTTGGTGGCTCTAGTGGCCGTTTATTTACAGTAATCATTCAGGAAATGGGAACAGAAAGAGCAGGGGAAGGCATGCAGGCAAGGTTCAAGGTCCTGGTTTGGGTCGGGACTCGAACCATGACCGCCTTCATGAGGACTTGAGCTTCTGCAAATGGGGAGCCTGCTTATTCTGTCGAGCTACACAGTGCCCCAAAGTCAGAGGAGTTTTCAAGCAAATCTGGACAGCCAGAGAAGATATCAGCAGCATAGTTTTGATGAACTATAGAGTTCATCAAAAGGTGAAAACCTGTCATATTGACAAGAAAAACACACTAGACTTTGGTTAAACCAGCTCTGCAGGAGTATTCTTTAGAAAAGACATGGAACAATTCAGAGAAATCATAGAACAGCTCCTGAAGTGTATACATCAGTAAAACATCAGAGACAGTGTGAAGGCATGGGCATGCTTGGCTTCCAGTAACAGCTTGTCACTAGTGTTAACTGATAATGGCACCATCCATAAAACCCGATTGTTCCACTCCTGTAGTGCCTTTATTCCAGCTTACTATGCTGTGTGAAATGCACAAATGCGAAACAGCGTAACATTTTGTTCCATTTCTGTGCCAGTTTGACAGGTGTGTGATGGATTGTTGGATTGCAATTTTCTTTGACCTTGATTACTGGGTCTCTCAACGGTCTGACCTGCTGATTCCAATTTTCTGTCTGTGAGCTCAAATTTAAGAATTTCAATGGGATTTTACTGGATATACTAACTGTATATAAAAGCTGTAAACCTGTGGAACCGTGATGTCATATTTTTGCTGTTCTTTCTCTTTGTCTTCAGTACAAACCTGCTCCTTTGAAGAAGGCCAGTTCTCCATCTACGTCAGCAGCCTCCTCCACCTCTTCTCGTTTACCACAGAGATCAGGCCTCGGTAAGACAGCACCTCTGTGTTGATCAGCTTCCACAGGTTCATGTGCTCACCTTAACAGTTATTTGCAACTCCAGCAGGTTTCCAGGTAGTGTGACTGACTTAAGTTTTTCGATATAGATAGAAATACTCATTGGCATGTGTGTCCTTTACTTATGTATTTTCTTATTTTTCATCTTTTTAAAATTTCTCTTGTCCTGTTTCTTTTACTAGGAACTTCCTCTGGTAGGGGATCTCCAGTAATCAGGAATAATCCATCCAACCCCACAAGCCTGCCATCAGGGTGAGTGAACTCACAGATGTGTTTACACTGCTGTGAACTTGCCCAAACTTGTCAACAACATCGCTCATTTGATAGTGATCATGGTTATTGTTACCATTTACCTTTTTGGTATGCTTGCAGTCATGTCTACTTCAATATGTGTTCCCTTAGTCACTCTGTTTACAAGTACTTGAAGATTAAATTATTTTTATTGTATCTTTTCATCAAAATCCAAAATGTTAGAACTGAAATTAAGTCAGACTGGTTATAGATACAGTCATAAAGAATATTATATTCATTTTTCACTTTTATTTCCTGACTGGATCCTAAAAGATATTACGCCTCCAGTTCTCCAGACAGGACCATTAAATCAAAATGATTCAGCAATAAAAGATGAATTTAAACTTCGAGACTTCACTTTGTTCCAAGAAAAAAATATTTAAAAAAAATCTATTTGTAATTTTAACTCAGAGTAATACAAACCTTAAATTATGTTTATTCTTGAGACTGGCTGAAGTTGTACTTTTTCTAAACGTTAGTCTGTTCTTATGGCCTGATAAGTATGACAAACCAGTATAAGTGTAGTTGTTACAGGCCAGCAAAATCTCTAATTCATATGTCAAACTTGAGATCTTGTTTGTGTTTACACATCCTTGACTCTGCTCGCTCCTTTTTTCCTCTGATCCCTCTGTCAGCGTGGGAAATAAGACTCGATTTGCGAACATCAGCCCCAGCTCTGTGAGGAGTACTCAACCTGGAATCGGATCCAACAGGAAGAAACCTGACACCAGCATGTTTAGGTAAATAAGCTTTCAAAGGCAGTTCCACAGAAAAGTCCCACAAGAAGGCCTTGCTTATCTACTCTGCCATCTAGTGGTGTTTACAGAATATTGCAGTAAGCTCTTTTACAACATTTACTTAATGTTAGACTTGCAAATTTTATCATTTTAGTTTAATCAGATTTCATTTTCATTTCCATCTCAGACTTCCTTTTGTAGTAGTGTCACATGTTATAATATATTAAAACAAAGGAAACTCCTGTGTGCATAGGTAAGATTATATCTGGTTTATCAACGCTTAGGTAACATCGACAGCCTGTAGAGGAAGAAGACGCATCACTTCATCAAATTAACGTGACATGCTACTTTACAAACTTTACTATTGGATTTTATTACAAAATGAATATAGTCACTTGATGGATTTCTGCAGATTTGGAGCTACATCTAAGATCATATGTAATTACATCCAAATATGCTTGTTAATTTACTACTTTGTCATCTTTGTCAAATACTCGGGATTGACAGCGATGGTGGAAATGAAGTTGGCATTGATGGAATGAAGAGCAAGTTCTGTCACTCCTGTGGGACCAAGTACCCTGTTGAATCTGCAAAATTCTGCTGCGAGTGTGGAGTCAAGAGGATGTTTATCTGATGGAGGTCAAAACACAGATAAAATAAGGGAAAGTAAGGATGCACCTGCGCTCAAGTTGGCAGCAGAATTTCACCAAAGCTGAAAAATTTAAAGGAAAAAAAAAACCCAACATAATTTGCATCTTTATTTTCACACACAAATCTAATTTCCTCTCGTCTGGTCATGTAATTAGTACAGAAGGGTGTGGTGCCATGCGCAGCAAATCCTGTGTGTCTATACCACAAATGTAATAACTATAGACTACATCGCTGGTGCAAATGAATATTACTTCCTTAAATATTACCTCTGTGTATCTGGAGGAATTAAGAACTGGTAACAAGAAAAAGCAAATATATTTTCTGCAACATAATTTGGAAGTGGGTACAATGGATGGTGAAGCAATGTGAACAATGAATTAGACTTATAGAAGAGGCTCAGTATCAGCATATCAGGGCTTTTGGTTCAACTTAAGAGGACAGTAGATGCATAGTACAAAACAAAAGTCCATGATATTTCAAAAAGGACACAACGTGTCACTCGCTAGGAATATTCGTGATTGTCCTTGTCTTTCAGTCACGGTCAAACTCGATCTGAAATGAATTCATGGTCCTGTTAGTCTCAAGTTATTCCTGAACAGAATCTGAGGTGCAATATAAGTGACTACTGAAGAAAGCAACATGCTTCTCTAAAGAAAATGAGTTGGAGTTTTTATCTCATTACCTTGTTTTCTAAAGTGAACTAGCTATTAAAGACTAGTTATCAGAATTTCTCATAATTTAATTATAGACAAGTGTAGCATTCACTTTATCCTTTTTATTTTCTTTTATACATTCAGATTAGTTATTTATTTTTTCTTATTCAATTTCATTTTCACTGAATAATAAAGGACTGCATATTTCTTGAATGCTCTGCAGAATTAAATGAGGCTTTTATCTGGATTTGTTATAAACCCAAACCATACATGGATGAGTGGTAACTGTTTATCTTGTCAGTGTTTCTCTGGAGTCAGTATTCAATGTAACAAGAAATGCAGAATTGGAACTACAGTAAGACCCCAGTCTGGTATGGTTGATTTCTCCAACTGACGTTTCGTATGAGAGTAGGACAGTAAGGCGAGAAGTTCTCTAATGAGGTCATCGTATCAATATTCCCCATGACTTTAATTATTTCAAAAAGTGCTTAAAACAGACTAGAGAGGCTGTTTTCCTGTACTGATCACAACAGTTGTTTTGGGTTTAATGCCATGTATATCCACTCAATAAAGTTCAATAAAGTTCTATGAAAGTTCTATGATGGCACCACACTAGTGGCGGCCTGTTACAGCCCTTGAAGTCATCTTTTGTCTTCATTTGTATTTTCCTGAGATTTTCTGCTGAGAATTTTTTATTTATTTAAACGTTTTTCTACATGGTTCGGATACTATTCTACAGAAGGGATTTTGGCTGGTCATTCTGTCCATAACTATGACAAGAAAGTATATATGACATGTTAGAACAGCAGTTTTTTTCTTTTTTCCCATTATGATTGAATTTTCTAGGATTAAGGCTCCAAGCTCAGATGCTTGAGGAGATGTGCTTGTAGAGCGGGAGTAAAATGAAGAGTCAGTGCTTTTAAAACACTCCTTCACTTAATCGTACTGGTAAAATGTGTGATCTCTCCCAAATAAAATGGACGAACTTGAAGCTCTGACAAAGACATGACAGGGATACTGGGAGTGCAATATTTCTGTTTCCCAGAGACGTAGTTACAGGTTCACATTCTGGACTCCCTACGCCTCCCAGGGAGAGAGTTTCAAAAAGAGCAGTAAGAGTGAACTATAATTACACTATTCCTCATAACAGATCGTGTAATTACGCTCCCTAAAAAGGAGTGTCACTGCCCCTCAGACATTTATCTGTCAAGTGTGAGTTTCCATCGGTGTTACGTAACAGAGCGCACCTGTGTGACCTGCCAGCGCTGCACGTGACACCATCAACTTAATTGTTGCAGGCTACAAACAACACTCCAGTGCACTGATGGCAGTTTCAAGCATGCCTCTCTGATACACTTCCAGCCTTTCCAACAGTTTGTCATCTGATTTAATTTATGTCCCCCCTGCCCCATAATCTACTGTAATGCAACAAAACAATTTCCTTTTGGCATTAATAAAGCATTCTTTGATTGAATCTATGATGACGTAAAAGATCCTTTTTTTTTTTTTGAGTGTTTAAGGAATTAGCTACAGTGTGGTGTTATATTTTAGGGCATTTAAGAACATTAAGCACAATGTAATGATACACATTTTATTTGTTTTAGATATAAATATAGTTGGCATAAACATGCAGCATTTTATATACAATACTTCTTGCTATATCTGCTTAAAAAATACATTTTATTGACACAAATAGATGATGACATATAATACATGTTACCTTACAGGAAGAGAAAAAATGCAGCACTAAAAGGAGGAGCTGGAACGAGGAGCAAAGGCTGTGGACAGACAGCAATTCTGGCAGATCTGACTTCCATGCTACATTACATTCTCACCACCTATTTTGTAAAAAAGAAAAAAATCAGGCAAGTACCGTTAATCATAGTACTGACTGAACAAGATGGGAAAAGTGTCATGGATGACTCGCACATACAAAATAAGGTCTGTGAGCTGGAATCATCCATCTGTAGCAGAATGCACTTTCAGTATATCAATCAAACTCCATGATTAGTCAACACTGTCACTGAAGAGAGCACCGATCGTTTGACACACGGTATAAAATAACTGACTTCAGATAACAAAGATAACAAAAATATGTCAGGTCTTGTCAAGTCATTCTTATCCAAAGTGAAAGCAAAACTGCATTTGAGCACTTTAATATTTCCTAGACATGCTTCAGCAGTCATAGCTAAGTGCAAGTAAATGTCATAGCATATTCTTTACTATCTAATTTGTCAGGACCAATCCTTTCACCTGAACTTGAACAATGTACACTTTCTTCTTTTGAACACATCTTTAACTATTCAAGAGGTTTCTCACACTGTCATGCACCGTATATGTAATCTACAAGTTATTCATGTGAATTCTGCATGGTAGTTTGTAAATGCTGCGCATTTGAGAGTCCAGTATATAAGACGGGCTTAATAGCTTGTTTCTGTATAGCTTGGAAACTTATCTGAAGAGTCAGTAGTCATACAACACCCAAAAGAGCTGCAAGAGACATATGCTGGTACTTTACAAGAAAGCTTAAATGAAGTGGATGCAGCTTCTTGCATAATCCACTTTAGGACTGCGTGCTACAGAGGAACTGACAGCCCATGCAAGTTTTTTTTTTTTTCTTTTCTTCCTTTTTTGTGCTTCTGGCTGTGCTTGAGTTCCGTTTCAGATATCCATTAAGAGAGAATTCAGCATCTGGTAGCACCTAGTCATAGAAGACAGGATCGCATCAGCTTTGCAAAGTTTTTTAGTCTCCTTCCTGCTTTTTGTCGGCTTCTTTGTCGTTGTTGTGGCTGTGCTCCGCTTTTTCTTCAACCTTCCATTTGTTTTTTTGGTCTAATGGATAAAAAAAAAGTGAGGTGCTTATTACTGCAGATTCAAATGATTTATTGGACATCAGTGCAAAAAAAAAAGTTAATTATAAAGTTCAGAAACATGCACATAGTTCAAACTGAAAAAGGACTAAACTACATACAATGTAAACTCAGTTTGGTTCAAATACAATATGCGTGTTTAATCACATTTAAGTGTCAGGCTTAAGAAAAAAAAAGTTCTTAAAACAACAAAGTCCCAATGTGAGCCAATATTTTTTTAAACTGAACTTGTTTGATGAGGGTTGCTTAATAATATTGTTCAGTTTGCTTCGCTGTGTGACTCAGTTTCGAACAATGAGCCTGAATCATCAAATCTGTCAAATTCAACACTGTAAAAATGAGAGGGACAGTAAACTTAAACAGGGACTGAAGAGGGAGGGTTTTCTTTTTTTCACACAAATTTGGAGAAAATGACATTATGTATCTGAATTTAGTACACTTGCCGTGACTTGGACTGACACATGGAAAGGCTTTTTTTTTTAAATGTGTGAGTTATTTTTGAGCAGTTGGCGTCTTGTTTTGGAGTAGACAACAATCAGAGCACTCTGAGATTAGAGATTCAAGGAGGAATTCTGGTGGAGATCTTGGTATAAAATCTGTTTGTTTGCTGTGAGCAAATCTAAATTTGAGAGCTGCTGTCTACTAAAAGTTAAACCATAACTACTCACAAGTACCACACACTATTCCATTTCGAAAACCGATCAATGTCCTTTAAAGTTAAACTTCCCTGCTGCTCACACCTACCGCGCATACATTTCCTGCTTGGCGCCAAACATATTAGTATCAGGAACAAATAGGTTCATGTTTGGTTCCACTGTCACAGCCAACCTGCTAAGTAACCCATCAATGAGTCAGCCATTTCCTGGCAAAAGGAAACTACAGCCTGCCAACATTCCTCTCGCTTTGTCAAATGCACATCACATCTCATGCAGAGAAACTGAAAGAATTGCTTTGATCACGTTGTTCTCCACTGCGCAAATGCTAGAAACCTTGATTTTATGAAGGATCTATGGCACATCTTACCTGTTTCTCAGGACAAGGGCAGTCTATTGACTGTTGGACGCGTTCGGCCAGTATTTCCGTATGAGTAAGTCCTGAACTCTGCATTTTGCAGGCTAGTATGAGCAAGGTGTTGACGATGTTCTGCAAAATAAAGATATGTGAACCTATGACAATACTTAACCAAAAAAGTCGTATACGCTTGGTGACCACAAAAACAGATCAAAATTCAGATGCACAGCCAAGAACATGATTTATGGTAGTCATCGTAGTGGCAACAGAGGAGGCGGTCATTGAAAAAACACAGAAGTTTTCCTCTTGGAGTTAATTCAGATGCTCAGGCTATAGAGCTGTTGTGTTTGGCTGTGTCGGCTCCCCTCCCCGAGCCGACACCTTATCGTGGTGGAGGGGTTTGAGTGTTCCAATGATCCTAGGAGCTCAGTTGTCCGG
>JAOWBL010001186.1:0-15827 GCA_028564865.1 Zenarchopterus dispar | reverse complement strand
AGTCTGACTAGTGATGGGTTAAAAGCAGAGGACAAGTTTCAGTGCATTTCCTAAAATATGTACTGACAATATATGGATTATCCTTATCCTTATGGGGGGCATAAGGATAAGGATATGCTGACACACAGATCTCTGCTGACATCTGTGGTTCATGGTGTGCTAGATCGTGGCCTCTTCTCTTCAGTTGTTCTGCTGCTATGATTAACACCAAACCGGCCTCTACAGGTCAAGGTTCTGAATATCAGCCTCACAAACAACAGAGATGTATGGTCCACAGAAACCCACTTCCTCCTGCCATTAAGCAACTCCTGTTTAGCTCCGCCTCTTTTTGGCCCACTCCATATCCAGTTCGGCATCTCCTTCTCAGTCACAAAGGTGGATACAGTCTGGTCGTTCTCTCTCTCTAAAATTTCAGCGTAACTTTTAATGAATGTTTTAAAATAGTTTGGAACCGATTGGAATTCTATAAAAATGTCATTTAACTCACCACAGACTATTTATTTTGCATACGAAGAGAGGAGGGGACGCATTCCAGATAAATTACTTGGCTTTGTGTGAAATTCTTAACAATAAATCATTTGGTAGATTTGCAGACAATAAAAGTCAACGTTGTGTTTCATAGCTGCACAAGTCGCTTGATTTGGGTGCTTAATGGACGAAGACTCATTACTTTCTCATTACCTGCACATCAATTTTTCCAACACAGATTCTGTCTGCTTCACGTCACAAGCACATTTTTATGACTCCTTCAGCTCCACTTATTGAACATTTGACATTTGCTGAATCAGAAGAGATTTCCAGCATCCTTCCTTGTTTTGTTGACCTGAGGCGATCACGTTACAAAGATCTATCCTCGGAGCCCTTCCTGCAGCAAGCAGCACATTCTTCTTATATTGTTCAAGTTGCGAGTGTTTGAGTAAAATTCTGCATAGTTCTTTGACTCTAATGACAAGCTCTGTTCTGCTTCCTGTCCAGTCCTGTAATTGGTCACTGACTAACATATGCTTCATATTACTTTCAGGCATGTTAAATGAAACTGGGTCCTTCTCACCAGGAAACATGGACGGCAGAAGTTTTACAGCATCTTTTTACATTCATCTAAATTTATTTTCCTTGAGATTTTACCAACTGGCAGCCCCCAAAATATCTCCAAGTCCTTGCTTTATATTCAACAAGGGATTAGAAATTTGTTTTGGCTCAATATTCCTGACTCATCTGTTTACTTTTAGGAACACTTTAAAGTCTAATCTATAACCAGTGGCTAGTGTAAAGATTTGACATGACATGTCAAGCTCAGATCTACAAATGGAAAATGCTCACAAATGGAAAAGCATAATGTCTCCCTCTGAGACAGGATTAGGATCAATAGAGAGCTGGACCGGATAACCCCACCTGGTGTCCCAGCCTATTTATGTGCTAGAATAAAAATTTGATGGTACACACTATTAAACGCTGAAAACTGATGTTTTACTTGTGTTGATATTTGGACGACTAACATTTAAGGCCTTCATCAGTCCTTTTTCTGTGTCAGGATGTTTTCTAAAGGTAGACTGAAAACTTGCAGTCAAGGAGTTATTCAGAGGAATCTAAAGAGCTTTCTCAATATTTATTCTCAATAAAGGATTGGCCTGTTATATTCAGTCTGAAAACCGTTCTGTAAAAGGGGCTCGACAGCTGCAGTTAGATGTTTGGGAAAAGTGATACGACTGAGGCCCTGACGATCTTCAACACATCCGTGGCCAGACTAGTAATGTTCAAAACTTTGCTGATGCTGTTATCTAGGATGCAGTTAATGCATTATGATGCTGTGAGTTAAGGGTTGGGCCTGTAAGTCCCTGGGTTAGGTCATAGCATCTTCTCAGTTACTTACATGGGAGCTTTAGAAACATCATGTAATCAATTAATCCATTCTCTTTGTTTACTGTGAGGCTTGTTTGGTATTCAGTACAACTCTCTTTGCTCATTTGAATTAGTTTTGTTCACTTTAAGATTATGCAGCAGCAGCATTATTATTAAGTAATCTTCAAAGATTGTTTAATAATAACAATTTGAGTGCTTCGCTCTGCCTGTGAAAAATTATTAGAACATAACTCTTTTCTACTAGAATCAGTAGTTGGGTTTTTATCTCCTATTTTATTTACTCCCTGTTCTTTATTTTCCTGTATATTTCCTGGCTGAGTTGTATTTATAATCACAGCTGCATAGTTTACCTCAAAATGTGTTTTATAGAGGTACATTTCAGCATTATGAGGTAGGATGGGGAAAAAAAACTAAATTACAATTCATGACACGTGGAAAACTGAATAGTCGGAAAACTCTGCTACTTCCAAGGATTTGCAAGAAGCTGTGCTGTACAGCGGGAGATTTGGCTGTTGCTGGTCGTCTTTGTGTTACTGGGCTGCAGGCCACGAGACCGCCTGCTCGTTCACACTGCGTCTTCACCAGGTGGCCGTGCTCTTGTTTCTAATGTCCGACCTCAAAGAATAAAACAACCCTTTATGTAATAATGAGTCCGTGGAATCTACACACATCCTATGAACAGAAACCTCCATTTTGGCCCTCTTGCCAAAAGCTGAGAGGAGAGAATGAATATCTGTCATTACTTGAAGGAAAATGTAAACCTGCAGTCAGCAGCCAGGACCTTATTCTAGCGCATAAATCTGAGTAAGATAAAACCACAAAGTGAGGTCTTACAAAGGGAAGAGAGATAAGAAGATAACTTTCTCCGAAGGTTATAGCCATCACCAATCATTTTATTTATGAGATTTAAAAAATTGTAAAGAAGAGTTCAAGAGGGATGTGGGAGGATTGATGCTGCGCTCTTATCTGCACAGTAAGGATCAAGCTACAGACTATAAAAGACTGCAGTGGTTTAAAACACGGAGACAATAATGGGTTTGCTGAAACAAGAAACGAAAGAAGAAAAGGAAAATCTCTGTCCCAAATTTACTGCAGCTTCCTCACTCCCAGGAAAACTGCTATTAAACTGTGAAATTTTCAACGACGACGACATAACCTGAGTCTGTGAGCTTCAGAAGCTCAATCTGATGATCGTCTGTGTCAGCTGAGCTGCCAAACAGGAAGTGAGGTCATGCTTTCATGTAACAAATTTAAACATGGTCCTAGGAACATAAACCAGGCTATCAACGACTGATCCAGCGTTTTCATTTTCCAGCCTTCACCTAAAATTGCAAAGATGATCTTCAAATCAAGCCTCACAAAGTTTTAGGTGAGCTATTTTTAATATATTTGCCACACTTTTTTTCTGACCACCAGAAGAGATGCAAATAAGAACGTAAAGGAGAGGAAGAGAGTTATTATACATTTTATTTTCAATAACCAAACACATGCAGACATGTGGGGCAATGGTGTATTCACCTGCAGACGTGAGGCCTTGTAACATAAAAGGGTGAAAGTAGGAAGGATTTCTTGAAGTTCTGTTCATGACATTGGACCTGAGTGAGTGTGTTGGAGCAGACGTGGAGGGGGTGGGGTGTGATGGGACACTTGTTCATGATGAAGAGCAGCCCGCTGCCCTTTGGTTCCTTGCTGAATCAGATGTCTCCAGGACCCTGCTAATGATGATTGCGGCCTTCTGAAGGTCCTGCTGATCCTGCTGGCGTCCGTGGCGATGACGCTGCTGCTCCCAGCAAACCAGAATACGGTAGATGGCACTCGCCGCCACAAGCTAGTATGAAACTTGCAGCATTTGCTGCACACGTGTGAGCTACGTCACAGAGTGAAGCAACAGGCTCAGTGTTGTTCTTCTCATTTAGTCTTTCCACAACTACAGCCTTCTCACTCGTCACTATTTTAAATAGCTCTAGGTCATCAAAAATAGTTATATTTTCATAAACTAGAAACAAAAACCCCCACTACACAGAAAAAAAGAAATATTAAGATGAAGCCGCCTAAGGCATTGAGCATGGTTTCATTAATCCTTGCATGCCGTGATGAATGGAGTTAAGGTTCTGAGAACCAGCAGTCGGATGGAAAAGTCTCGCTCACTAAATGTAATCTTGTTTTTTACGATAAAGAGGAGAGCATTCTTATCAATCTGGACATTTTTCTGAGCTGCACTGCAGACGAATCCACATACTCCCCTATGATATGGTGAGGGTTTTTTTTTTTTCTCCAGACATGTTGCATTAGTCTCCATCACCTCGATGATCATTTTCAGCAGTAGAAAGAAACTTGACTGGCTTGTGTGTTTAAAGACTCTTCCAGAGATCTGCTGGAGGGCTCCTGCTCTGCTCTTCCCTTGGAGGGGAACCTAACCAAATGTTGTTGTTCAGGGTCTATTAATGGTCTGATACAAACAGAGAAAAGTAGGTTCGTGTCAGTAACATGACAATACTGTAAGAGCTCCAGCTAGCCCGAAATGGAGATATTCTTGCATATTTTACTTCTTGATTATGAAACAGTTGGAATTCTGCAAAAACAGATGTCCACCCTCTGACTGAAGCTGATTGGATTTCTTTTATCTCACTGCCTCCGTTTTGTTTAGATAAAACCGTACCTTCAAGGAAATCCCTGCAACTGCAGCTGGACTTTCCTAGAAATGATCAGGAAATCACAGACCTGTTTCTCAAGTTTGAGACATTAGTTCTGTTTTACATTTATCTCTGTACCAGCCAGGATCCTTGATCCTTTAAGAAAAAAAAAACTTATCAGCCTAAATAGGATATTTCACTTATAACTCCAAGTTATTTGGAATCAAACGGTACTTGATTCAGTCCAGCGGACATTCAAATGATCCTACTCCCAATTCCTGGACATCATTTGGGAGCTTGGTGCCAACCATTTCCCAGTAATTACTAAAGCTGAAGAATATAATGTATCTTCTGGACATACTGTACAACATTGACATCTGCAGCATCAGGATTACTGAGGCCACTGAGAAGGTCCAATAAGAGCTCTCATCAGACCTTCCTAGATGAAGAATGCAGGACTGAGTGAAAAACACGGCCTCCCAATTATCATCAGTCTGTATAATCCCGTATTGTGCAACTAATCTGCTTTTATTTTGTCATTAATATTGAAGACAGCTGTCTGAATGTGTGGTTGCATATATCTATTTTGTGTTTGTAAAATGAGACCCAGAACATTCCTCAGCTTCCTCTGAAACACCAGCGGCCCATTAGTGGCCCTTGAAATAGACACCAAACCTCCTCTGTTATAAAACGGTGGAATTGCGCCATTGACATTATTCTCATTACCGGTTTAACACTGAAATCAGACACAATATCAAAGTCTTTGGAAATGGGAAGAATGACAGACAGAATGATGGTGACTAAGCTTTAGAGAGCACATAAGAACTTTCAAGGTGTTATTATGTCATTGTAGTTTTGGTTAAATGTGTCTGTGTGTGTGTTCAGCCGTGCAGAGGAAGAGGACTGTAATTTGTTGTGATAGCTCTTTTCTGGAACTGTTTTCCATTTGCCTTCTGGACTTTATTAGTCCGTGCCCAAAATTACTTTGACAACACAAAGTGTGCAAAACCATCAAATCTTTTCACAGGATATTACTAAAAAAAAAGAAAAAAGCTCTGTTTTTCTTGCTGAAGTTTCCTGTACGTCACTGAAGAAATAAGAAAGTGTCTACCCGTGATGCACAGGTCAGGACGTTCACAACCCAAAATTGCCCAATTCTTTAATCTAACTAAACTGTAATCCAAACCGCAAATATTACAAAGGAATAATTGTGCTCGAAACCGGCTATCTGATCCCGCTTTTTCTTAAAGGGGTGCTTTCTTGGTGCATATTCATTTGTGCATTTTTTTGGGCTAAAATTGAGGGGATAGGCTTGCTTAAATAAAATATTTATATTCCTTGGTCAAAAAAGTTCTGTCCAAAGTTAAACATGGCTGCAAAGGCGGTGATCAAAGCGTATTGTGAAATATATTGGAAACAATGTGAGCTGATTTTACTTGTATGATAGGTGCGCCTGCGCTGCCAATATTTATCAACAGACTCTTGAAGCAAATGAATGAAGATCACATAACCAGCGGCACTGCCGTTTTCAGAGACAAGCTTTCTAAATAGTTCCCACACTTAACAATCCTTAGCGGTGAGAGATTTGCGTTTATATTCACCAGATGTCATCTTCTCTAAAGTTGTCCCCTCTCTTAACTTGTGGGTTCCACACTTTGCAACGTCTTGCAGTTTGTGTCTCAACCAGGGATCATTTACAGAATAATTATTGATTTAACACTGAAGTTTAACTGCATACATGATGAACATGTGCATAATTCTATTCTAGATGACACCAAAGAGTTTTCCTTTCTTTTCATGCTAAAGAATTCATTTGAAGGAATATTTGATTATTTCTGGGAGGTGTGGTGTAGTTTTAAGATCTCCCGTCTCTACTGTCATCAAAAACCACCCAGAGTAACTTCAGATTCCCAACCGTGCACGGTTCTCTGACACCATGTCAGATATATGGTGAAAGTAACTAGTTCACACACTTACAGAGGACATCCTTGTAATGAAGATGATGATTTGGCTACTTACTAATTAATTAGTGCTGATGTCACCAAAGACCTTCTTTGACAACTTGATAATATATTTCCATCCTCATCGATGGTATAAATAGTGAGGCTTCCAGCCTCTTAAGTCTTTAAACACAGCTGAATGTATAACTGGATCAACTTGAGTGTTCATTATGATTAAATAGGCTTCTGACTAGGTAGCACATTTAACATATTTCTCAATTTCAGTTAGGTAATAATTAAAAAAGGAAGGTATTTGTGTTCCCATGTCTTGCAAGAGTATCTGAGGCATGCCCAGCTCAAACAATGTTGACCTTCTCCTGCGAAGCATTTGGTACTGCTCTTGAGTAAAACATTGTTTCATGGTTCATGTCCTTGGGAAAGTGGGGATGTCAAAGTTGCCCAGTTGAAACTTTAACCACTTACTTGCAACTGCTGACATTAAAAAGAAATCCATCATAACAGGAAAGCGATATTTTTAATTTCTGACATATTACCTACACTGAAGCTGTAGTAAAAGCTGCTTTGCTGGTGATATGAGGTCAATGTGAAAACCAACAAATGTTTTAGTTGGGTTTTATGGCCAAAGTAGACTTGTTAGTTGCCTATCAAAATCAGCAGGAGGAAGAGGACGAGATAAGCCCTGAAAGGCACTGCCAAAAGGCATATAAAGTTTTTGGGGAACAATGGTTGCGATAGATACAATCAGGAATTTCTTATGCAATACGAGGCTTGGCCAAAGAAAGCAGTCTGCATGAAGCTATACATGCATGAAACATCAGACTGAAGACAAAAAGCACACAGAGAGGCCGGCATGTCAGCCAGTGGTAACAGACAGCATGCAAAATCAAAAAGAGAGAAGAAAAATACACATTGCCTGTGGCTAACCCAAAGTATGATTTTTATTTAAAAATGTCAAAATCCGAAAAAGTCGCAGCTGTTTCTGTGCTCTTGTTAAGCATGATAAACCAGCATTCATGTTACACTTATTGAACAATCTGGCAGAGAAATAACATTTTTGAAAGCTCTAAATTCCCTCATATTCTCCATAAATACTGGAAGAATTTTACATCAGAGACAAAGGGGTCTGAATCGATGATAAGTTCGATAAATGTCACTTTAACTTATATCAGCAGAGCAGTAGTTTCATCCAGAGTTTGTGCTGAGCACAGACATCTCATAATAGAGATTGATGTATTTAATCAAATGTTCCCCCGGGCGTTTGGCATTCCAGGGATTTTGTCCTGGTTATCATAACAATAATGTCTAATGACGGTGAAATGGCAAGCGACAGAGCAAGGGTTGAAACTATTTAAATCTATCAAGAGCACATTAAAATAAGTGTACGCTGATTAACTGACTAGTCACACATACGTCACACATGCTCTGGAAAACAACGCTGAGCCTTATTAAAGTATGATTGTGGTCTAATGAGGAGAGCAATTCAAGTGGTAGGAGTACAGATTCCTTGTGCATTAGTCCACTCACAGAGTATTTGTCCTTCAGTGGCCGCCTGAT
This sequence comes from Zenarchopterus dispar, assembly GCA_028564865.1. NCBI lineage: Eukaryota > Metazoa > Chordata > Actinopteri > Beloniformes > Zenarchopteridae > Zenarchopterus > Zenarchopterus dispar. Next base: position 7,819 of record JAOWBL010001186.1, on the reverse strand, counting down.
AAATGTTCTGTAGACACCAGCTGCAGAAACATAAGCTAATGTATTCCTTTATATCTTGTATTATAGATTAAAGGAACACTTAGTCTATTTTCAACTTCATTTCTAGATGTCATGGTTAATTTGCAGCTGTGTGATGTTTTAATGGAATTTTCTGTCTCACTGTTGCCAGCTGGTGCTTGTTCACTTGTTCACTGACAGACTCACTCAAGAAAATGCGTCTAACTGAAATTCGTTTAAATCCACTTACAAGCGCCACTAGAGAAATGAGCAATGAAACCAAGGCTGTGGCCTTGGTAAGTGCAACAGTGCAGTTAACAAGGAAAAAAGCACTGACTTGAAATGTCATCTTAAATGAAGACATCTCCTGTTTTTAAAGCCTGTCAATTCAGTTTATTTAGCAATTTGGTTCATTATGCGACTTCCCTTAAGTGAAATCCCTCTACCCCCCTCGAATGTTGATACAGATTTTTTATTCTTTATGACGGGGGTTAAAGAAGATAAAAACACACAACAGGTTGGTGCTGGATGGATCTCTGTCCTCACTAATGATCCACAGAGTCACAGGGTTTGAAGTGGGAACCTCCTTCTGCCATCATCAAGGCTTCCAAGGTGGCTGCAAACACACACAACGACGGATGTCATTTTGTTTGTTCTCTCCGGAGTTTCTGAATCACGTTTTGTTAGTTTTGAACACTGTTTTCATTCCTACTTGTGCTGCTTAGTGATTGTCTGAAGGCCGTTGTATCAGTAATCACCTCTTACCTGCTATAGTGAAGGTTGGAGGTGGTGACTACATAGCACGGTCACCACCGCGTAATACTATGAATATTTTGTGAGAATTTTTATACCTTATATAGTGCACGATGCACCATGGAAAAGCATGTACAAGTGATGGTCACTACATTGGCAATATCATGGTGACGTAAGAAGCGTTATATGAACTAATGAGTAGGAATGAATCAAGTCAGGAATTTAAAGCTGACTATAACGCTTGAAAAGACTTACAGTGCTCGCTTCCCCATCTCTGTCGAGGAAAATTTCTCACTCACTCGTCACCGTCATTCCCTCCATCTCGTTCACCAGTCTTTTGGCAGTCTGCAGCTGATGGTCCAGCTGAAGCGGCTGCACATGGAGAACTGGCTTCAGCTATCAATCTGTCACTGCTCCAGCTCCAGAACCCCAGCTGGAGTTCCAACAAGTCCTAATGTCCAAAACGAGTGCCACACACAGTCATGTTTGTTATCGCATCAGCATCAGCAAAGTCTCGTTTTCTTCACCGGCAAAAAGCACATCCACACAGAAAAGCTAGCTCCATTACGTCTAGAAAGCTGTGGATTTTGTGCAACCCACACTTATTCACTATTAACAATTATCACAACTGAAAAAAAGACAAACTAGCTTTCATCATAACTTGGAAAACCTCCCTATGCCCTTCTCTGAACAAAGCACCAGACTGGATCTGTGCTACCACTTGTTCTGAATTTCTGCATGTCTGCATTACTGAACGTATTAAAGTGATCAGTAAGTGTTTCAGTGCTCCATACAGATGTCCTGGCCAGGTTACAGATACCGAAGCTTCACCCTGGACTCTGGGCTGGATCCAAGATGCCTGCTGGCTTTTGCCCATGAGGTCAAACAAAACCCAAGCCACTTACATGGACCCACGCTCCTATAAATCCACCAGGAGGTACCATAAAGGTCGGGTGGGACGTGGAATGAACAGTGGTCTTCATAAAATATATACTTGGTGAGTAACACAACCTGCATGTTGCAGCTCAAGTCTTAACAAGAAGAAACATTTGCAAAACAGCACGTTTATAATACCGGATCCCCAAAACTGCAAGTAGTGTGAAGTGGAGAGCAAGAACATGTTTGTCAGTGTCAGTGCTGCTGAATAAACTGGAATTTTCATGATATCCAAATCATCAAGCTCTTGTAGGGGATCAGAGTCTGCACGTGGATGTGGACAGTTTCATGGCGGATGCCCTTCCTGCTGTGAGCACGGGAACACAAACACACCTGACATGCATGTTTTTTGGGCTGTAGGAGGAAACCGGAGCAGCATGATATCCAAAAACCTGGTGAATCTAAAAGCATCTCAGCCTTTACTTTACAAGCAAATTATGGGCATACACCTTTTTGTTTCACCTTGTTGTTTTTGTTAAAAAAAAGGTTGAATCAAGTTAGAACTTTTTGCCGATTCGAACGTATGTACGAGGCCATGAAAGAAGTCTGAATATTGTAATACCTTTTCTGCATATTGCCTTAAGGGGACTCAAGGAAAAACACTTTCCACAAAAGACTGATCAAAAGGCTACATGAAGGGTTAAAGTTAGGGTCACTTTGGTTTGTAGATCTCTGCTCTCCAGGGCTTACTCATGTACTCACTGTGGAAGTGGGGAAAGGTGACCCTGATTTGCTCCTGTAGAGCGAGCCATCAATGATTATTTAAAGACTTGTATTCATGGGAACATAAGAACATCAAAACTCTAATCTCACAGGGAGCTTGGAACCCAAAAAAAGGAGTCATAAATAAAAGGAACATTTTCAGACTTCAAAGAAGGTACAGGACATTTAGACAAAAAAGAGGGGATGTATTATGGGCAAACTCAGTAAAAGCATAATTCCAGTCCTGCTCTTCAAACTAATACCTTAAATGGGATCAACATTATGTATATAGAAGACAAATTTAAAGTGCTATTTAATGTGATATAAAGAAAAGAGTGTGCTCTCATCCAGTAATACTGAACACAAAATAAACATATTTTGTGTTCAGTATTACAGCAGTTACTGACAGCAGTTACGCTGTCAGTAACTGCAAGACAAGATGAGAGCTATCTTCTTGGGTTTCACAGTGAGTCATCCATCGGCTGAGGTAGGTTAGTTGTTGTTTGTGGACCAAACAGGGATTTGGCAGAGGTGGGGGGACTGCAGAGACAAGGTGGTATGTGGATTCCTGAGGAAGCGGCGAGTGGGACCAGACGAGATGGATGAGATAGAGGCTGCAGTGCAGGCCCACTTTAAGAGAGGAGGCATGCAGGTGGAGCTGGGTGGAGGGGCCTGCTTTACAAGTCCCAAGGGTTGAGGCACTGATCTAGAGATGTCTCCTTTAAAGTCTCCATATATCCCATCTAACTAATATTGCCTTTGCAAGATTTATATCGACAGCTTTGGAGATGTCAACTCTGACCCTCGTTTCCTGCAACTTTTTATCTGAGGCATACGTGGACTCATTATCAGAAATATCAGTCCTTCCTCACATAAAAAAAGTAACTGTTTCACTTGTTCTTTACTGAATCAAGGCTCAATGAATACGTTACCATTTTTTTCCTTCAAAATGAGTTTAAAACGGACTGAGCTGTAGTGGTGTAGCTCAGAGAGATAAAACACTACTAAAAATAAGTTTGTTGATCAAACCAAAAAAAAAATCAACATTTAGACAACACAGTTTTTAAATTTGTGACATTCTGGACACATAATGCAAAGGATTATGTACTGTGTACTTGTGAATTATTACACAACTAAGGATGTTTAAACAGGAAGAGGAATGACTCACATGTTTTATACTTTTAATATTTTCATTCTCGATTCACCTAATCACCTCAGGGAAAATCACTGCAGTATTGCTCATATATCTAGCGACTGACCTGACTTTGGCTTCTGATGTGAGCTCTGGAGGACACACATTTATAACTTTTTAACAAGTCCAGTCACTGTGCCGTTTCCTGCTCATCTGCTCAGTATACATCTTTTCCCTGTTGTGTGTTGCACAGTCAGGGTTCTTTCTGGGACAGTGGTCATAAGATTGGAACAAACTTATAGTTTTGCTCAGTATTTACTAAACTACCATTAAAAATGAAAACAAAGTGGAACCTTTTTCTTGTATGAACAACATACATGTTATTTAGACAGACACACAAGTCTGATGTTAAAATACCCGTTTCATTTTCATTTAAAGGAATATTTAATGACTTCTAGGTAGTCCTGTCTAGCTCGTCTGGTTTCATGTCCCTGCTATCTGCAAAAACCTGCCAAAGCAACCTTGTACTACCACCCCTGTCGTTCTTAGCAATGAATGGGTATCACTTTGCAACATGAAGCACCACATCAACAAGGAAGAAGCCAGCTCACAGAGCTACAGCTGAAATCATGACAGAGACTATGAGGCTCAAGAAAGTGTTGATGGTGATGAGAAAATGAGTAGGGGGGAACAAACCAGACATTAAACCAGTCTTACAGAAGTGTAAAAGCAACTTAACCTCCATGCCCATAGGGGGACCTGAAGAGCTAAAAATGACATAAGTTCTATCATGCTTTAAATTCACTGAGGAAAGACATGTATATCTTGTCTGAATATAACATTAGTAAATGGTAAATAGACTGTTTATATAACACTTTTCTAGTCTTAATGACCACTCAAAACACTTTTTCACACTAAGCTACATTCACCCATCCATGCATACATTCATACAGCAGTCCTTGTCTTTTGAGAGCCACAGACTTGCTTTTCTGCTGATCTGGAAAAGATCTTGAGACTATGCAGTAAACTCAGTAACTTTATTCAACCATACTCCAGTAAACACATCAGAGACAGTCTGGGTTTCAGTGTCTAAGCACACTTTGAAATATGGACTGCGAGGCCAGGAATCATCTACTGTTTTACTCTTCCTGAGCTACAGCCGTCCCACGGTATTGTGCTATTAACTGTTGCAGACCAAACACTCCACATCCCAGACTGGTTCAGTATTAGCAGAATGAACTGGATCAAGTTCTTTCTAGGTAGGTCTCTTGCAGCTCACAGAGCCAACAACCTAGCACTCATCAAAACTGTCTCCAGTCTCTAGTGCTCTGGTGTTTAACAAATGAGATCAAAGGATGCATTAATCACCAACTGGTTGCAGGCTCATACCCTTTGGTAAAACTGCAAAAGAAAGGCAAAGTCCAAAACATGATTTTATATGCAGGGTGGTCAAGCATGGCAGTGGGGTGGGGGTGGATGAGTGGAGGGGGTGGAGGCGCTTTCGTTTTCTTTTTCAGTTTATGGTGGCCATGAACTCGCCTGTAGGTCAAAGAATTCTCAAGACAAACCTGTTGTCCTGCTTCATCTGGGTCATGCAACAGGACAATGATACCAAACACATCAACAAATCTTCAACCAAAAATCAGAAAAAGAGAAGAATCAAGGTGTTGCAGTCACCCCATCAAAGTCTAGACCTCAACAGAAATGCTGTGATGGGGCCTCAGGAAAAAAAAATTAGAATCAACTTTGAAAAAGAGAAGCAATATTGAGGAAAACAGGCAGGGCAGGGCAAATGTCTTCCCCATGAAAGCGACTGATATAATACAGAAAACAAGGAGTTATTTAGAAGTTTTTACACCTATGAGTGCTGTGCTTCACAAAGCTTTTGCATTTTGGATTCTTTAAGACCTGTAATGTTTTTTAGCACACCTTGTTATGTTAAAGTGTGTTGAAGTAAAAGATTCACCTGACTGTACTGGTCAGCCAATGTCATTATAAAGTGTAATGTCTTCAGCTGTTTTTTTGTTTGTTTGTTTTGTCTTGCTTTTAAATTTTGGTCATACTTAAAGATGGCAGATGGCAGTACTTTAAATCGTTCAACTGTAGGCCCAGTACTTGCACTTGGAAAGAAATATCCATCCATCCATTTTCTTTACCTGCTGAATCCATTACTGGATCACGGGGGTCTGCTGGAGCCAATCCCAGTCCATTTCAGGCAAGAGGCAGGGGTACACCCTGGACAGGTCGCCAGTCCATTGCAGTGCCATATATATAGACGAACAACCACGTATGCTGACACCTACAGGCAATTTAGAGTTCCCAATCAACCTCACATACATGTTTTTGGACTGTGGGAGGAAACCGGAGAACCCAGAGAAAACCCACGCAAGTACGGGGAGAACATGCAGACTCCACACAGAAGGACTCCTGCTGGGAGTCAAACCAGGAACCTAAGCCACCATGCTGCCCTGGAAAGAAACATTTCCTAAATGCTGAGCTTTTCATTCAAGTATTATTAAATATTACAACCACGACTTAACCAATTTTTGACAGTTAAAACACCTCAAAGCATGATTTATACATCAGTTCTTTTGTGGCTGTTGACGGAGACTTCAAACATCGTACTTCACTATGAACAAATGTCAGCAAACGTAGTTGTAACCTGTGTGGGGTGTGTGTGGGGACACCTGGATCTTGCAGTGACTGACCTGCGGCAGCGGATACTTTATTGCAATAAGAGCCACAATAGACGACATGTCATCTTAATCCCGGTTACAACAGAGCTAAGAATAGACACCAAGTGGATACTGGAGATGACGATGAACAAAGAAGGTTGAAAATACACCTTCAATAGAGACAAGGGTGTATCTTAATCCTTACCAATGCTTTGATATCCTGATTGCTAACCTTTACAGCTTTTCTTCATGGCTCCTACATACTTGTAGCCTCTGGTCATATCTAGACTCTCTAGTTTAGATTACATTAGCAGGGATCTGTGGCCCTGTAATGGCTGACTCTCAGACTTATAGTCAAGTTTTTTGCTTTAATATTCTAAATGTTTGCACATGAACAAGAAAGCTCACCAGCTGTTGGCACTTGAATTGGAGGCTCCCTCTTGTGAAGGGACACAGAGAACACGCACAAGAGCTGATAAGTTCGCCACAGCCGGCAGGCTCGGCTGATTGTAGGGTCAGAAATTTTCTCTGACCCCTTTGGACCCTAAACAAATGAGTCCCGAGGTATTTGCTGCACTCATATCCGATGGGCTGCTCTGTATATGTGAGACACATGTGCTACAACTTAAGTCGAAGGAATAAATCATCTTGTATGGGGGAAATAAGGAGGATTTTACGTTAACCCCTAAATGCCCTTTACTCATATGGGATCTCCCGTTAGCTACAGGGATAAATAACATCCAGGGAAACTCTTACACAGCTGAGTATTTATTCTTCTTGAATTCCTCTCTCTGAATGGTAACAGGATCAGCCGTACTGCAGGCTATGAGGTAGGTACGAATGTTGAATGACATCAGTGCAGCAGGGCAGCAATGTAATCCACAAGGGTCTGTGGTGTAACATCATGCTACCTGCCACACCTCCAGGGCCATACATCCTTCAAGGTGGGACTCCCTTTTTCACCTAATGGACATAAATCAAGTCTCCAGGTTGCAGCTTGGTGGTGTATAATCCTAGGTGGACAAAGAAAAAAAAAACAAGAGACAAATGAAGAAGGAAAGGGAGTGAGGGTGTGTGAACGGGTCAAAATTCACCCAGGTGCAATGTGGGAAAGCTATGAGGCTGCTTTCCCTGATACCCAGGATGTGTTTGTTCAGAAGACGTATGTAACCTTCCACTTTCAATACATCTCTGTTTATATGCTGCACAAAGGCAGCGGCATGTGAAGTAGCTCTGAATACCTCTCTGTGATGCTTTTCCATATGCTGCTGTAACTTTAACTGTGTCCCATCAAACACAGCGCTCAGCACCCTGTCACAGCCAAGGCAGCGGCGTTTAAGAGCTGTCAAAATGTGCACATGGAGCTCAGTGTGCAACTGTAACTCCATCCTCTCAGTGTGTGTCTGTCACTTTACCAGACAGGTAAAAAGACACTCGTGTGTCTGATGTGCTGAGGAATGGGGCTTCAGAGGGAAGGCTCAAGGAAATGAGAGAAAAGAGACAGAGCAGGAGGGTGGAAAATGGTAACGTAAAATAAATACTGTTAAGAAAGGTGATGGGCAAAAAGCAAGCAGAAGATAATGACTTACAAGAAGAAAGTAAAAGAAGAGCATTCTGTAAGAAC
>JAOWBL010001185.1:0-15831 GCA_028564865.1 Zenarchopterus dispar | reverse complement strand
TCTTTGGGAGAGGGTGTCTCGCCGCTTCACCACGAACCATGCCGCCATGTTACTCTGCGCAAGAGTCTCACGCAATATCAACATTGAAAAGCGAGTTGCTACTTGGGCTGTGATCTTCGTGAGCCTGCTCGAGCCTAGGCAGAACGTGCAATATCGCAAAATGGCAGGACTCCGCGAAGTTCGAGTGCGGCGGGAGGAAAAAAATAATGTTTAAAAACATATTTTTTTTTTCATATTTGGCAAAAATATGATCGGCGGGCGGGAGAACTCCACAAAAATAACATAATTTTTTTTCTAGTTTTCAATGTTTAGTTTTCGGCGGGTTCGCGAACCAAGGAATAAAAAAAGTCTGGCCTAAGTGAAGTTGATTATGATTCATTAAAAATGCCATGAGGTTACATCTCCACAGATCCCTTTCCATTGCCAGTCATTGCAGCCGGTTTTAGGAAGTGGAATGAGCCATTGTCTCCAATCACCTTTTCTGCAGGGAGTTTATCTTTTGAGATGAACAGATTTAGACTCAAGTTATACTTAAAAACACACCGAGCGAATTATAACATACCTTGTTTGGATAAAAGCAAGAGCTCACTCTGTCACATGCAGAAGTAAATGAAAGAAAAAAAAACAACTCAGTGCTTAAAAAGCTTGTAATTTTGTTGTCCGGATTACATCGCTGCAGTTCTGACGCATTCCGTAACAGAAAAACTTGAAATGTCCAACCTTTGATGGGGAAATGAAGTAGAAATAATAAAGCCAACAAAAACACACAAAGCTAACAATCAACTGGCTTAAATTTCCACTTCTCAAGTACAGCAAATGGAGCATGATGTTAACTGGTTTCGTGACATTGCAATGACACAAAGCATGATGAATGTGTGTCTCTTTGTCTCTTTGCACCTGGTTAAAAGATTAATTATCTTTTTAACTTGACAATCTGTCATCATGTGACACTTCTCCCATAAACTCCTGACCTGACAGGAATTTAACGGGACAAACATCAAAGCTGTGTGATGTTCAAGCTCAATGTTGCTCAAGCCTCTTGCCCTGAACATTTTACTTGCATCCATTTCAGTCAACAGCCTCCATTTCTGGAGATTGACTTTTGATGAGCTAGATGAGAGAAAATCTGTACAGAGTTGGTCCAGTGATACTTTAGAGATGAGCAAGATTCCACAGTCACAAAATTTCCACAATGTAGTTTCTATATAGAGCTTGTAAACTGTCTAATCATTTTTAAAACACAGTAGTTGTTAGTCGCTTTCTCTCAGACTGCAATGTCATCTCAGACTTAGATTTCAAATTTGTAAATTTGTATCAATGTTCTTTCTTTTAAAAAGAAAAAGCTATCAGCGCACGTACAGATAAAGAAAAAGTATACATCCTTCTTATCAATGTTGGTATTGGTCATACAATATAATGAAATTATACAAAAAGTTACCTAGAAGTGTATTTGAACTTCATATTGTCCACCTATATAGATGAAAGCTTGTTTCTTGTTTTCTTTTTTTTTTTTTGTCTTGCAGATGCACTTTGTAGCTGCATGTGTTGTGGTCCACATGCAGCGTAGATCCTTGTGGGTGTGTCACATGTGGGCGTGTCTCCAGAGCAGCAACCAGGCTCCACACCTGAACTCAGTATACGCCAGGATATATTTCCCCTGTAACGTCCAGTTAGCGCCAGGTTGTTCTCCGTATGGTAATGCTCTCAGGGTCCCTATTAGATCTACCAGTCTAAGTTTGTAGAGAAAGTAATTCTGATTTGTTCTTAACTCACTAGGAATCCGTCTGTCAGCTGACCTGTCTGTTTCCTGGATCATCTGTTTGTTGGCTCTACACTCCTGTTGGCCTGCGAGGATCTGTTCCAACCCTCTCCACAAACGCTCCTGCTTACAGGCTCACCGTCTATACTCTTGATTCATCATCCTAAATAAAGACTGAACTTTTACTGGTCCACTTTTGGATCCTGCTTTCCACCTAGAGACCTAACAGCGTGAGCTTCATTCACACAGGAATGGTCCACCTTTCCTAATGTCCTCATCAGGCAGGAGTCATGACCAATATCCTGTGTAGCAAACCCATACCATATTAAATGAAAGAATTTAATTCTTACATTCTCGTTTCAAACTATCATTGGCTTAGTTGTTGCATGGCTTACCTTAAGTCCTTCAAATTCTACCCATAAAGTCAATAATTAGGAGAGGAGCAACATAACAAAAGACGTTTTCTATGTCACTATAAAATCTGATTAAAAGCAAACTTGGCCTGTCCCCCAAGCATTACTTTATGTAAGTGAATGGTTCTGAAGAAAGCATTTGCCAAAAACTGAGTTCATTAGTCTAAAAACAAGTTCAAAAATATAAATCCGCTACCCTGTCATTTGCCAAACTGTTGGGTTGCTCAGTTTCTGCTCTTCACAAAATGAAAGTCATTTTCCCCTGACTCTTTAAGTCTTGTAACCCAGACTGGGTTGAAATGAGCTTGTTCAGTTAGACTCAGCAAGGTTGTATTTTGGAGGTGCTTTGCATTCCTAGGGGATGAAGAAAGGGATAACTAATGCAGTTTCCTGGGCATTTATTACTGTTGGTGGGATTTAGGAGTCAAGTTCCTCTGGGATTTAAAGGAGAGGAGAACCAGGGGAGGCTTGGCTGAATGGATCTCTTTGTGGGTGCTGCTAGTTTAAACACATGTCACAGTCTCACAGACCAGCTTGGATGTGCTGAGTCACCCAACAGTGTCCAGCAACTCTTGCCAACTCTCCCCACGAACACACAAACACAGATCTCAAGGATCTAAAGTAATCTGGGCAGATTATTCTGCTTCTTTCCATTTGCTTTATGTCATTGTAGGCTTAAAAGAAGAATTACTAATTTATTAAATTTATCTTAAACTGGTTTTGATTGGATGTAACTTTTTATTCTTTTAAACAATTTTAACTTTATTAAGTCATTCATTTTTTCTGATTTGTTAAAAATTGTCAGAGTAAATGCAGTCTAATACAGCATATGGGCATTATGACTCATAAAGTCAAGAAATATATCTTTATTGCTGCAGAAATTACAGTAATTATCTGATTATTATATTCATGCATCTTGATAACCATCCTATCATACTATAATGCCCCTTCTCAACCACAACTACATAATGATTCACAAACTCACCATCAATATGGATAAGGAAATAAGCCAAAAACAGGTTCATGTGATGAGTGAACTTTATATGTTTATCTTTGAACTCGTTGCCACTTTCTTAAGAAGCGGTATGTGAGATCTTCAGTTGAAACTAAGAAATAGGATATGTTCTTTAGGAAAAGTTCCCTGTTTTGTGCATGGCTTGTCTTGGCCCTTTTTGTACTGGTGGGAATAAATGTATAGGAATTACTACACAACAGAGATCCATTTTTGTACCAGCTTGGAAGACACTTTCTATACATGTTTGTTTTTACATGTTCAGACTCAGATTGACATGTGTGACAGCCACTAAATAGCAGAAACACGAAAACAGGCAGGCATTTCAGGCATTTCACACTTGTCTGCGTTTAAAGTTTAAAGTTAACATTCGAGTCCCATTTTACCTGGCAGGGTGCCCATTTTGTTTGTCCTGGGAAATTTCTTTTTTGGCTCCATCTTCATACATGCCTTCCAAGTCGGAATCCTGGGAGAACCGCCCACACTCTGAGTCTGAATGAAGGAAAGGGAACAATAGAGACTACATTTGAAATAAAACCACAGTACCTGTTTTTCTAGTTACTGTAGAGATGAAACCTGAATGGCACCAGACTGTGTCAAATGTTAATAATCACATTAGAATGATCTGTTACTGTCATGACATTTTTACAGAAAGCCAAAACAGATGATAAGGCATTTGGCGTTCATTTTGTTGAGTCTCTACCTTTTAAGATTTTGCAGAAACTTGCTGAAGCTTTTTTATCTGGAAGTGCTTTGTGATCACTGCGTATGCTAGACACCACTTTAAAAAAGCTCAGTATGCTCCACATGATAAACAGAAGGCGGAAAGGAAATGAAATTGTTCCATAAAAATGCACATTATGTATGAGCATTTGAACCACAGACACAAAGCCGTGGCATTTTCTAATATTCATAAATCATATTTAGAAAACATATGAAAGACAAAGCACGCACCAATGCTGTGGCGTAGGGAGTCAACGGTGCTGGGACGACTGCCGGAGCGTGTAGGAGGCCGTGAGTTGTATCGGGAAGGAGGGAGGCTTCCTTCCTCGCTCTTCTGTCTGCTCCTGGAATATTCCCTATCCCTGCTACTCTCACATCCATGATTGCTAACTTGGTAGTCTCTATGAACACCAGAAGAACAAAACATGCTGCCTTTCAGATTTTGCCTAAAAAATTGTGTGATTGTTACTTCAATCACTCTTTTTCCCTCCAAATCCTAACATCCTTATTTTGATGATTTTGTTGACCTTGTATCAGGGGTATTTTATCAAGATTTGAGATACTTGCTATTTAATATAACATGTTTAATTATAAGCTAGAATGGCCATAACATAGCATAGAATAGAGTATTGTTGAGTTTCATAGAGGGAATTCTAAACTTAAAGCAGATGCTCATGAAAAATAAAAAATAAAAGAAGGGAAACAATAAAACCAACAGACAAGGATGTATTAAAATGAATAGAATAGACTAGAATAGAATAGCATAGGTCTATAGACTATATTAATTGGAAAAAAAAAAAAAAGAAGGAACAGTCACCAGCTGATGGCAGTGGGCACAAATGATAGTCCAAATCACTCCATCTTGCTCCTGCGTAGGAGGAGTCTATGGCTGAATTTGCTCCCCAACTGCCACAGTTCAGCATGGAGAAGATAAGGCGGATTTTTCAGGATGACCTGGATTTTTTTTTCATCCTCCTCTCAGCCACCAGTGCCAGATTATCCAGTTGCAGACCAAGCACTGAACCAGCTACTGAGCAGTTTGTTCAGCTTGTTGGTGTCTTCAGTCTTGATGCTACCTGGCTACACACTACTGCCACTACACACTCCAAAGAACAGGGCGCTGGTTACCACAGACTGGTAGAAACCAGTCTAAAGCACACACCGAATGATCTGAGTCTCCTCAGAAAGAACACTCTACTCTGTCCTTTCTTGTAGAGGGCCACAGTGTTGTGCGTCCAATCCAGTTTGTTGTTAATATGTATCCCCAGGTACTTATATGAAGCTCTCCACCTCCTCTGTCTTAAAACAAACAGGGACAGGTGAGCTAATGCTCCTCTGTAAGTCCACCATCAGCTCTTTGGTCTTTTTAATGTTGAGCTTTAGATAATTGTTGGTGCACCATCTGATGAAGCTCTTGATGAAGCTCTTGATGACTCCTCTGGATTCTACCTTGTAATCCTCTGTGACAACAACTGACCACAGTCTCAGAGATATGACCATCCATTCTGACATACTATGGTCACCTGGTGGGATTGAGGTTGCCTACAACACAGGCTATAGTAAAGAGGTGCAGGTGAATCTTCAGTAGCTTTTCTCCTAGCAAGGAAAAGGACTGGAGAAGTCGAAGAACATGACTCACACAGTGCTTTCCTGCTTCTCCAGGAGGGAGAGTGCCCTGTGCATATTAAGATGATCGCATCATCGATGTGTAGCCAATAGTCAGACTGTAAAGGCTCCAGAGAAGCTGTCAGCACAGTTTTCAGGTGCCACAGAACCAGTCTCTCAAAGGTAGACGATAAAGGTGAATTTACTTGATGCTTTCTTGTTTCCAAGGCTGTCATGTTACATCTCAACTGTCACCTCAGTACAGAATGTGAGAATGGTCTATTGTCAGTGCTAATTGTTTGAAGTCTCACTTTACTTCTGCTGACTTAGTTTTCTAATGTTCAGGTTTTGAAATGATTTATGGCAAAATGGAACTGAATGTGCTGTTTTTTTGACCTACTGCACTAGTTTTAACACCACAAGAAACTTCAGTACCTGGGTGGTTGAACAACAAGAGAACGACAATCTTTGTCAAAATGGTCTACAGGTGAGACTATAAGCCACTTGTGCTAATGTAAACTGATCTGTCTTTAAAGAAAGGTAAGCTGAAGTCAGATATCGTTATCCAAATTTAGGTTCTCTTCTACTTTGCAAATCATTTGAAAATGCCTACATACTGTTATATCAAAATGAATGACTCATCGTTTCTTACAAACAGAACAAAAAATATAACAAAATTTCTCAGTACTTTTGTTCCTACTTTGACACATCGAAAAGTGTGCCATCATAAGAGTGAACCATAATTTGGATTAAACTTACCCCATGCTTACATTACGATGAGAACTGGGGGTGACTGGACGTTGGAGGGGCTCATCAACATTTGGCTGCGGCAAAGAGGTTGACCTCCTGTTTGCTTTTGTCATGTTGGTCATAATCTACCACATAAACAACATTAACATAAGTACCATATTGGCAGCAAAAAAAAAGAAAAAAGATGTACATTAGTATGTTTTAACAGGTCTGTCATTAGTCTAAAGAGCTAAACTTGCAACCGTCAAAAAAATGTAGTGAGGCTGCTGTGATAATGTGTTGAAATCCACATGCAAAAAATATCTATGGACATATTGTTTGTCATTGTAAAAGCATTATATGTTAAATATGACAATATAAGTATGTAAAAATAGGCTGGTGTCTGCCAGAAAGTTAACAGGCTAACTCGAATAACTATTTGAAAGAGGATTTCAGGAATTAAAGCCTCAGCTGAAACATGGGCAAAATAGATAAAATATAATTAATAAATTGTTAAAGTGTGCCCAAATGCTTTCAGCAAGGCTTTAGCATGTTGCTATTAAATTAACCTTAAAAGTCAATTTCTAAACTTAGCTGGGCAGGTGTCTGCATTTGTACAAGTTATTATTTAACGTAACTATCAGTGCATAATGTTCTTTAGATTTCAGGGAGGACAAGTTATTTCAGGACCTGTTTATTTAAATAACTAATTAAAATAATTAATCAAATTATTTTTGCATGCTTTTATAATTAAAGGGGAAAAAAGACAGTTTTATGAGCGCTGCATTGTTTTGAAATTTGTTGAAATTGTCCTTTATTCTGAAATTTAAAAACACATTATACAATTTAGGCGAAAAAAGAACTGTCAAATAACATTATAGTGCACTCACACGCACGGACCAGCAAAACAGTTATTTCTATCTCAGATAAGGTTTTGGTCTGTTGCTGCGTCATGAGCTGGACAGACATTTACAATAGCTGCTGAACATGTTTTTATGCATATACAGTATTTGTTTTGGTCTTACTCCCAGGTACTCAGTTGTGAGAAGACTCTCCCCAGAGAGTTCGCCATGCTGTGGTTGAAGAACTTCCTCTTTATCTAGATCTGTCTCCATTAAATCTTCCTGTCAAAAGATGACTAAGAATAAATCTATGGATGTCATAAGGTTTCTACATAACTGACACAATCACTTATGTAACTTTGACATTCAGTCTTTCAACATTAAACACAACTTCATACAACAACTTTGCTGCTATTGTGCATATTCAAACTGTGCTGCATGTGCTCAGGAACTCAGCTTTTGCAGATAGGCTGAAGACTTATGTGAAGTTATCTGTGATATTGGTGCTTACTTTTAGAATTGGTAGCACATACTAGTTCCCCATTGTGGGTACCGTAAATGGATAAAACTTACAAAAAGCACCAAGCTAAGTATCACATCACAAAATCTTATATATTTTCATAGGTAACATTAATGAGTATGAAAGCTTGGGCATGACTGTTATTTTATAAATCTATGTAACGTTAGACAAACAGTATGATAGCAGATGAAAACTTTCAAGGTCTTACATCATTGTCGTCGTCTTCATCTTCATCATCTGAATCTGACCTCTCCTCCTCAGCTGGCAGGACAAATGATGCAAATATATTAAATGGTCTGTAAATATTTCAGTTACTGCTCCACAATAAACAGTAATCTCAAAGACATATGCAATGATCTATATTATGTAAACTTGTGATTGAATTTGATTTAAGAGAGGTATGGTAACTTAAAACTTTTGGATTTAAGTAAGCATGACAAAAGGATATTAAACTGAATCATTATCCAGACTTATTGTGGCAATGTTTACTGTTTTGGACTTTTGGTTAATAATGTGTCAACAGCAAATTTGACTTCACTAACCTGAGTTTAGTTGTTTAATGATGTACTCAATCTGTCTGTTGAGATCTGCGTTTTCTTCATTGTTGTAGCAGCGAAGAATCTCCTCTACGCTCTGAACAGACAAGGGAACAAATTCACAGCAAAAGTTAGATAACTCAGAAACCTCAGGTACATGCTAATATTCCACTTAGCTTTTGCTTCAAAGTTATTTAAACCTTCAAATTAAGTATAAATTGACATTTGGCTGTGGGCCCATTTTAAGACTTGCTGATAAATTTATTTTAATAGCTAAATTATAACTGTGTCGTCTTTCAATAAAACAGTTATATCTAGTGTGTTTGAAGTTATCTGGTAAAATTTGGAACATGACTAGCACAAAAAGGCTCCTCATCAACTCAACATCTTATAGCATTTAAATATTTACTTTTTTTTTGAGTCTGAGTTAATAAATGAAGAAAAAAAAGGAACATAGCTCATTTCCTGTATCTTAGACCTGAACACTTGTTTTCCTCTATTCTTGAGTACTGACATGAAGGAAGACAAAAGTAGCTCAAAACACTATCTGCATCTGTATCCTCCGAGCAGCTTTAAGGCATTTCTGCTATCTTACCATCTCTCTGGCTTCCTGTCGCACAGAGGGAATACTCAGGATACTGTACAGGGCTCCATTCACATATGGCCGGATCTAAGGAAAACAAATTGATATCAACAAACATAATCTCTCTCCTCGTGATCTTAAGTACACATGGTAACAGCAAGAATGAAAAATAGAAATCAGGAAATGTGAATACAAAAATAAATAATGCTAACATGTTAAAGCACTGGGTACAAACATATTCCTCTTAGGTTACAAAAATATTTAGAAAATAATGAAAAATATGTAGCATCTAAGATGCTGCGAGGCTTAACTAAACTTATAATAGTGGTTAAGGTATAATTAAATTACAGTCTCTTTCTTCTGAGGGTTTTATGTATCAGGAAATAAAACCTTAGAACTGAAAGAGGGTGTAGTGTTCAAACAATGCTACGGCAAGGGAGCACCAAGAAGACTAGTCAGGAGGTATATATCATCATTCCTATCATTTCAGAATGGGTGTCAACCCTCAATAGCAAGTTCTGGTAACTAGAACACAAAGGCAGCTAAACTGAGATGGAAAATTATCACTAAAATGGATACCTTGAGCCTATGTGACCCCTTACCAGGTATAAGAGACAAAGTAGCTTCTGGAAGCTCCTATATGAACACAGTACTGTATACAATACCTAATGGAGCTATCACATTAAAATAAATAAGTAAAATAAAATAAAACTGGTGTACACCATCAAAGTAGAGATGTCTGGCTAGAAGTTTAACACCACAGCCTGTAAGAAGGAGTATCTTCAAGGGACGAAAAAAGCTGGAAGCAAAGATCAAGATGGAGAGAAATAAGCAGCTAAGACGTACAATAAACAAAGGGTTTTATCATAAATTAAACAAACTCTTTATACCTGAGACCCAAGCAATAACCTGTATCTGTACAACACGAAGGTTCCTGTTAGGGCATCATAGTAGCCAAGATAAGTAGAACAAAGTCCATGATGAAAATGTTTATGATTTCCTATTACTGGTAATCAGACAATGCATTGGTATAATAACATGGTCACAAGCCACTGGTCTCAAGACAAGGAAGCTCCTCACAATTCACGGAGGGTTTGACCTTTCCTTAGATTGTGCACTAATATACCTTTCAGAGGGAGCACAAAAGTCACTAATTCAGACAGGTTTGTTTCGCTTCTTGTGACCACATGATGTGGCACATCAAATGAATAATAAACTTTGCTGTGCAACAGACTACACACAAACACCACAATTAAACAGAGCACTCATAAAGGAAGGTGACCACTTTGAAAAAAGAGATTTTTCTTTCCTTTCTCTTCTTTTTTTTTTTTAAATATATGTTTTATCCAGTAAGACCTCAGTGAGTAGGCACTAATTGTACAAACAACTTCTGTGTCTCTGTGGGAAAAGATGTGTGATTAACCTCGTGGCTTTCATGTCCAAGAAGGTCAGTCAGAACTTTGAGCATTTTCTTAGCGTTCTCTGCGCACTTCCTTTTTCCTGCAAAAAAAAAAAATCATCATATACATACTTAAGATACTTCAACATAATAGTCTTTCTTGTTTCTTAATTATGTTTTTTTTTGTCCATTGTGATGTTTTAAATGTTTTGTCACATATTTGATGCTTTTAGTTGAGTTGCTCAACCCCAAGCCTTTTACACAATATAGTTGCTTTTTGTACGATAGGGAAACCACTGTCTGTTTCTCAGAAAACTTTTTATCAGATATGCATGGGCTCTGCTTTTAAAAGAATAACTTAACAAAAAACTTCACTTTTATGTGATCTTTGCTTATTTGATATATGGTGCAGTAATTTATTAAATTATAGACGTAGATAAAAAACATGTCCATGCTAAAAGGGAGCCCAGACTTTTATGTATGTACAGTAATTAAGACCGAAAAAAATAGTCTGCATGACGTAAGAAGTTTTCTTTTTTTTTTTTAAACAAAGGAAAAAGCTGTAAAAGTTATTGTTATGGATTAAAAACCAACCAGTAGATGTGTTTGATCTATAAAGCTCCATTATAAATTCTTTAATGTTGAAAATGATATGTTAGAGAGCTAAAAGGCTGTCTGACAGGATAATCCAATGATTTTCAATATTGCTCGCTTGCCAGTTAGACAAAAATATCAATACAAATATCAAGAAAAGGAAATGTTAGACAATAGCCAACAGCTACAAACAGCTAGCTTGGTCCAGTACAACGTAATTAAAATGCCACTTAAGATCATAAGGGTACATTTTATATGGCATGTATTTTACAATGAGTTTGATTTTTATGTGTTCAATGGTTTATAGATCAACTATTGGACCAATAACATTCTGCAGGTTAAACAGGAGTTTCAAAATTATCTCTATCACCAGAGATGTGGTCTCTGTGTCTAGTTGTGCTTTTTGTTTTGCTACCTTTTGTTCGCAGACACAAGTTCATGAGCAAAGCTGCAGAATACTCTAGGGTGTAGTCACTGAAGCTGTCAGTGTCCTGCAGCTCATCCACAAGCCAGCCAATCAGATTATCTGTTATCATGGCTGTCTGCTGGTTCCTCCTAAGAAGAGCACATAAACCCAAATATTCATGTCTATAAGTGGAGGAAAATTTCAGATTTATATGCATTGAAAATTAATATGTAATTAATTTGCCTTATATATGGTTTCAATTATGTCTTTGTTCTTCAAAGTAACAGCATTATGTACCTTGTATATCATAAAGTAGCCATGTCATGAGTGAGGAAACTGAGAATAACTGCCTTGTCACAATTAGTGTACTGTTATACCAAAACATGTTTGTATGATTTTAAAACAACTTGAGAAACAAGTCTGCTCAGAAACCTATGAAGTGATAACTTGATATACCTACTTTGCTACCCAAATTATATCTAGTTAGGTTCATAGGCTATTTTGTTTAAACTTTACCTCATGATAAGGCTTGTATTTAGTCTCTGAACTGAAACTCCAAAAGCAAATGCTCATAAAACCTTTGTGAAAATTTACCTGAGGCTCAGTTTCTGTAGAGCCACCAGTACAATTTCTCTAGTGGGGGGATCTTTTTCCTCTTTTCTGAGCGTCTCTGTCAGAAGTCTGAGAAGAACTGGAATTTGAGAGAGGTAAACCCGTCCTGTAAAGATAAACACAAGATCGATAGGATGTGAACATTTCAAGAGTACTCATTTTAGTTTCACAGAGCAACACAATCTACACATGACCAAACAATACACTTGGTTAACCTTGATATTACTATTGGTCTTAAACATAAAAAATCTGAAATTTGGTTTAACAGCTTAAGCACCACTGAAAACTTGACTGGACATACTGTAGTCATACTGTAGGAACACTTGATGCAGAAATATTTCTACAATCTTAACTCCTATCTTTGACAGAAAGGTGATTCCTAAAAGCACATGCTCTACCTGCATCCCACAGCAAAATAGTTTACAGATTTCAACACTTAGAATTTTCCTTGTTCAGAACAAAAACTAAATCTTGTTCCTTTACAAACTGCCCACTACGGTTACGATACTTACCTGCTGCTCTGAAGCATCATTAAGGGTTTCAGTCCTGAACTTCAAGCTAATGAGGTCTCCCATTAATGCATGTTCGTAAAAGCATCCAGTCAGACAGTAATTCATCATGACTCAAGCAAATCTAATGGTAGCTGAAAACTTACCCTCGGCAAGGGAAGCAAATGCATTGATGAGACGAGCCATGTACTGGCGAACAATCTCGTTTGTTGATCTCATTAAATGAAGCACGGTACTCTAAGGAAAGAAACAAAAACAAAACAGAAAATGTGGGGCATTCAAAACCACACGTTGTGCTTTCAGATACATTTGCAACATTTAAGTAGTACTTCGAACAAAGACAAAAATATTGAACTTTCAAGAAAATTATGCTGATAATGCTATTCTTATCACTTTTTTAATGGCAGTTTTCTGAGCTCAGAGACTTCATGAACTATACCAGCAGCATTTACCGTTTTATTAAGATTGGCGACATCCAAAAACTGTTTTGGATAGTTATATTTAGCAGGAAGCAGATGTCTTACCACTGCTGAAATGTTATTAATGTAACTTTGGTGTTACTACTTTGATAACTTCAAAGTATTTTCATCTTTTACCTTTACATTTGTGGCCTTAACATGTTACTGTGTTGTTCTTTATACATAAATCAACTGTGGTCCTTCAACGGTGATACTTTGTTTTTTCACAAAACCCAACAAGCAATCAGCAATCCACTGTTATGACTCCTATTTTTTGAAGTTCTAATTTTAAAAGCATCTTAATAGTTAAGGTTTTATATCTAAATGCCAAAGTCCAAATGCTGACCAATATAACTTTTTTCCTATGCTTTTTTACATTGTCATGCACAGAGCCACCTCTGCCCTAGAGATGGGGGAATCTACCTCTGAATTTCCATGCTCTGGTTCCTTGTAGAAAGGCGTGTCAGTGGAATTAAGAAGATCTTCAAAGTATTCCCTCCACCAATTCACAACATCCCAAGTAGACATCAACAGCGGCCCATCCAAAACATGCACAGTGTAGGTGGTGTACTGATTCCTTCTCTTGAGCTGCTGGATGATGGATAAAAATCTCTTCAAAGCCATCTGGAAGTCATTCTCCATGGCTTCTCCAAACTTTTCCCATGCCTGAGCTTTTGGTTTGCTCTTAGTTGACATGCTAGTACACCGCGAACAGCGCCTCTGGATTGGCAGATGGTGTGCTCCAACTACAGAGACTCTCGGGCTGCTTGATAAGGTCTATTCAGGGATACTGAAGAAGAGAGTCCATAGGATAGTTGTACTTCAAATTCAAGAGGAGCAGTATGATTTTTGTACTGGCTGTGGAACAGTGGACCAGCTCTATGCCCTCAGTAGGGTTCTGGGGCATGGAAGTTTGCCCAGCCAGTCAACATGTGCTTTGTGGACTTGTAGAAGGCATTCAACCATGTCTCTGAGAGAATCCTGTGGCAGGTATGGGGTTAATATGGGGTACCAGAAACCTTTATATGGGCTGTCCCATCACTGTGGATTTGGTCTCTGAGCTTGGTCCATATTGCTGGGAATAAGTCAGATTTGTTTCTGATGAGGGTTGGAATCCACCAAGGCTTCTAGAAGTAGATGGAGAGTGAAGAGAGACTGGTTTGGGACCCTCTTCATTCCACATTGGGTCTCTGCTTTTTGCAGATGTGGTGGTTCTGTTGGCTTCATCAGGCTACGACCTGCAACTCTGACTGGGAGAGTTTGCAGACGAATGTAAAGCAGTTGAAACAAATGTCCTCTGCAGGGTGTCTGCACTCTCCATTAGAGATATGGTGAAAAGCTCAGTCATCCGAGAGGGGCTCGGAGTAGAGCTGCTGCTCCTCAGCATCGAGAGGAACTAAGTGAGGTTGCTTGGGCAACTGATTAGGACGCCACCTAGATACCTCCCTGGAAAGGTATTCTGGATAAGTCCCACAGGGAGGAGACCCCAGGTCTACTCTCCTCGCCCAGAATCAAAACAAAACATGGAGAAGAAGCATTCAGTCTTTATACTCCACAAATCTGGAACAAACTTCCAGAAAACTGCAGGAATGCTAAAACCCTCAGTTCCTCTAAATTAAGGTTAAAACTAATTTATTTACAGCTGCTGTTGACTGAATTATTTAAACTATTCTGAATTTAAATGTAAACAATGTTCATTTCAGTACTATACTGCTACTCTAGCTTAAGTCTAATTTTTCTTTATTATGGCACTTCACTGTAACTCATAATCTTTTTTCTTGTCTTTTCTTTTTGATTTCATTATGTAAAACATCTTGAATTGCTTTGTTGCTACATAAATGAACTTCCCTTGTCTGTCTTTACAACAACAAAATGCCAATGCATTTTATACTGATGTCTTACCTGCTTTGTACTGAAGCACTCCAGTAGATCGTTGCTGATGTAGGCCTGTAGCACAGTGTCTCTTTGTTCACCAGGGAGTGAGCGAGTGAGTCTCTAAAAGCACATTAGAAAGAAATATAACCAAAATTTAGCACATAAATATTCTTAATGTAAAAAGTGTTTACCAGGGAAGATTTTTTTTTAAAGTTCATACTTTTGTATATACTATAGACTATACTTCTAGAAAAGCTAACCATATTGACTGACTTCCTCAAAATAATAGTGGTTTCTGCTTTTTGAGGGTAGAAGAACTATGTCATTGCTAAAGACAAGTTAGAAGCAAAATGTAGAAACAACTATTACCAAGAAGTTCACTTGCACCCATTAGTAGAGAGACTGAGCAAATTTTAATTTGTGAAAAACATTCTTACCCAGCGCAGTGCTTGCAGCAACAGACACCTTAGTCTGTCTGAGCCTTCTATCATATCTTTCTTTAGCTTCTCATAGTCTAAAGAGGGCAACATCGGCACATCCTTTGCTCTTCTGGACAGTCACAAAGATAAGATGTTAGCCATGTTTTAGCATGGTACTAACCAAACTGTACTAATCAGAATTAAAATAACGACAAATATTAATCATTTAATACTTACTGTGGTGCAATGGATGCTCGTAGCATGGAAGAGGCCTAAAAGAGAAAGCACAATCCAATAGACGACACAAAATATTTTTCACCTTTTGATTATTTCAAATTCTATCACTAACATATTGTACCATGCAACTGCTCAAATGGATCCAGAAATGTTATTATTGTCATTGTCTGATACTCCTAAGTACTAGCTTGCTAAAGGCATTCAAGGTAAATGCAATTTAAAAAAAGGTATTAGTCATCTATGAGACATGCATACATCATGCTTGAATTACATGCTGAACAATTGAATGTACAGCAGATCATTGCTTGTAACATCTTCCTTGCTGTAAAATAACAAGCAGGCTAAGAGCCAGTACCAGAAAAGGTGGGTTAGTATTTCTGCCTTTATGACACCCCAGTGCCCATGGTAGGTTTTTCTAAGCCTATATCTTCTTATCTGAAATAGAATAAAATGAAGATTTCTACGCAAAGAAATATCAAGAAAGAGTGGGAGTAGCCTCCAGTCATTGCTTTTTTTTATGTGTATTAGTGAATGCAGACAGAGAAAAAAGAAATTGGCCACAATAAAGTGTCAAAAGAGAGACAAGGTTGCACCACATCA
>JAOWBL010001184.1:0-15835 GCA_028564865.1 Zenarchopterus dispar | reverse complement strand
TATATATATATATATATATATATATATATATATATATATATATATATGTATATATATATATATATATATGTATACACACACACACACATCAAAGGGACAAAATGACGACACAGAAAAACAGGAAACCCACTGTATCCAATCACCCGTACTCCATGATACCTGCTGAGGCACTGGATAAGGTAACAGGAGTTGGACATTTAGAGTACAGCAAGAATCAGCTTTGTGCCCATGTCTCCTATTCCAGTTCTTGGTTGCTCATCTGCTCATGTAAGGTGACTGTTTTGGGACCCCGGCATAGCTGTGATGGGAGGGGCTGGTGTACATCATGTTGCCATGGTGGTTGGGCTGCACAGGCTGCTGGGGGTAAGCCTGCCCTCCCATCATCCCCATCTGCATCTGCATGGGGTATTGAGCTGGCTGATTTATGTAAGCAGGATTGCTGTGATAACCACTGTTCATCATGGGTTGGGGCATTCTATAGCCAGCTGACATGGCATTCAGGGGGTTCATATTCATGGAATTGTACGGTGCCGATGTGGGCATGAGGTTTGGCATCATACCACGCTGGACGGCCAAAGTGCGTGACGTGCCCTGCATGGACATGGCTCCTGAACTGCGGCCATAGAGCTGCTGCTGGTGTGGGGCCGTGGCCAGCTGCTGAGTGGCTTTAGACCGGATAGAAATGTGACCTTTGACGGTAGTCATTTGGCCCTGTAGTCGCTGTGTGTGCGGTGGCCGAATGCTGATGTTGGTGGTTGGCATGTTGCACTGCAGCTGCAGCGAGGCTAGGTTCATGGAGCCAGAGCTGAGGTTTGGGGGTGAAGTCATTGTTGGCTGGCCCTGAGGAAGAGGAGTGTGGGGTGAAGGAGCCAGGCCCGGGTTTGAGAGAGAAACACTCGTGGCATAGGAGGTGACAGAGGCAGAGTGAGAATAGGGTATGGCATGAGGGTCCATGATTGTGTTGGTGAGCTGCTGGAGTTTAGCCAAACTGAATGTTGCAGAGGGCTGGGGGTAGCTTCCTGTCCCAAAATCCTGACCCATGCGCTCATAGAGGGTCCGACCTCCTCCTCCACTATCTGGGATCTCCATGATCATGGGTGTAGAACCAAAGCCATTTCCCATGCTGCACTGTGAGAGAGCCTGCTGCTGCGGGACTGGTAGGGCTGAAGGTGGGGGCTGAGGGTTGGGTGTTTGCTGCTGCTGAGGAACCTTTTTCTGGGATTGTGACTGTTGCTGTTGCTGGTTGGTGCTGGGAGGCCTCTCAATCACAACACAGCTCTGAGGGGACTTAATGCCACAACTGGGTGTGTTGGAAGGTGGTGGGGGTTGTGGCACAGCATTACCTACATTACTCCCACCTGGTCCACTGTTGGGACCTGGTCCTGTTTGGTGAATGAGGCTACAGTTGCCCATTGCAAGCTGGGATCCTCCATTTCCCGTGGAAGATGTCAGGCTGGGAGCTTGCACAAAGGAGCAGCTGTTGGACTGTGAGGATGGAGTGGCTGGGGTGGAGGAAGAGGATGCCAATGATGATGATGAGGCAGTTGAAGCTCCTGAAACCACAGCAGCTGACATCCCCCCTCCATTGCCCCCGCTGCTACCTCCACCCATGGTGGAATCATAGCTGCTGGGGTTGTCATAATTCTCTGTTGTGCTCTCTATGCTGCCAAGGTCACTGAAGCCACTGTCTACAACCTGCTGCGAGTGGTCTGAAACAGATGGCACATCCATCATTGGAGACGTCTCCATATTCTGCTGGGAGGGGGCTGACAGAGTACCTGAATGCTCTGGTGTGATCTGTGTGTAACTGCTACAAGCACTGCCACTACTGCCCCCGGATGCAGAGGGGCCAGGTGTTCCTCCTCTTTGGCCAGATGATGCTGTGTCCATGATACCTGAGGGCAACACTGGGCTGTTAACTGAGTGAACAGACTGACTGGGCAGAGGTGGTACCGGGGGATTAGGGAGGGGACTGTTGTGTTGTGAGGCCCCACACTCCTCCACTAAAACCAAAGCCTCCTCTTCATTCTCCCCTGTATGGCTGTAACTCTGCAGGGTGCGGCAGGCAGCAAGGGTCTCCTCACAGTCCTGGTAAGCCCCATGGTGTGGCTGAGGTTCTGTCTCTTCATCCTGGACTTCACCCTGTGTTAAGGACTGAACAGCCTGCATCGTCTCCAGGTCAAGCTCGTTGGAGTGGTGATGTGAGTGATGTCTGTGATGATGACCAAGTTCCTCTCTGAAATCAGAGTGGTGGTGAGGGTGGGAATGTAGATGTGTATGTTGTGGTTCAATCAACATTGTGACATCTTTGACATCCGGGTGTAAGGACTGGAGCTGCATGGGTTCAGAAGGAACAGACATGGCCGTGACAGTCTCCACTGCTGCGGCTGCTGCAGCAGACTCTTCCTGCTCTCTGCGCTGCCTCTCCTCCTCCTGTGGATCATTTGAAGATGCCCGACACTTGGCCAGCTGCACCTCCTCCTCCTCCTTATGTTTGCTAACATAGTCTGGGGCCATGCTGTTCCCCATGCCTAAAAAAGTCTCTCCACCTTGGGGTTCTTCTTTTACAGGAGGAGAGTTTGCTTGGGAGACGGGCTTCTCATCCTCATTTTCGTCCTCATCATCCGAGTGTGGAATTTTTCTTTTCTTGCTACTGTTGCTCTTATCTTCCAGGTGTCCATCACCTTCATCATCTGCATCATGGTCTTCAGTCCGCCTGCTTCCTGATCCTGGTGTAACTGCTGTTCGTCTGTTGATGTTACCACCTCCACTGCCCACCCCACCACAATCATTTTCTTCATCATCATCATTTTCCTCCCTGTCTCCCATGTCTATATCCTGAGGCCAGGTCTTCAGGGCCCGGGACTCTGAGACTGAAGAGGAAGGGGACAACAGGGGACGAGATGGTGGGCGGCTGGGTTTGTCCTCTTCAAAGGCTCTTTCATTGTCGTCCTCTTCTTCATCTGGTTCAGAGGCAGCAGGTGGTTTTGGGGTAGGCTGTGGAAGCTGATGGAGGGTACGGTTCTTGGGTGGCCTCCCTCGCCTTTTGGGTACCTTCTGCTCAGCGGGTTTAGGGAAATAGTCATCTTCCTCATCTGAGTCCTCCTGTATGTTGTCCCTGTCAGTGTTGGTTCTGCAGACTCGCTTAATGATATTGTCAGTCTCGAAGTGCTGAGGAACTTTGTGCAGCTGTTGTTCCAATAGTATTTGCCTTTCCTTCTCCAGCCTGTCTGTCTCTTCCTGGGCTCGCTGCAGGTACCAGCTTCGGGGTTTGCGGCCAGGCTTCATTTTGATTTTAGGCAGCTGAGGATCACCACTTTGGGCCTGGCTGTTTGTAGGTGGTTGTTGGCTCGAGCCACTGCTGGGTGGTTTTCCAGGTCTTTGTTTCTTCCAGTGCAGCGGTTTGCGGCTTTTCCCCTTTGGCCAGCCTTTCTTCTTCTTGATTGGGACCTCAGGGTTGGTCAGTGGCATCTCTGACAGAGTTGTTGCCAAAGGTGCTACAGGCTTCAGCACCAGAGTTAGCTCTGAAAAGGCAAAAAGACAAGTCAGGTTTAAGTAGGTTGTAGATATATATGCGTTCATATGTGTGAATACAGATTTGGAAAATCTCACATCAGATCCCTGCCTGCTTACCATCTTCCTCTGAATCAGTGAAGTTTGAATGGCGCCCCCTCTTGGGTTCTGGGTCAGATAACTTGAAGGCAGCTCTGGGTGGAGGATAGCAGCATGGTGGGTGGTCCAGGGTTGTCTGTTCTTCCAGTCTAGGCATAGGTCTCTCTGAGTCCGAGTCTGCAAAGGCTTCATCCAGCACCTCTGTGGTCTCAGAAATGGTCTCCGTCACCACGCTGCTTTGAGGGTGGCTGCGCTGGCGTAAGCGAGGCCTCTTCAGGGGCTTCTAGGTAAAACACATTTTCGTGACATAAGCGTGTCTGAAACTTGACAACCACAAAAACAAAAAAAAACAAGACTGGCTAGGACCATTGCGACAGAGTTTCCCATCCCCCTCAAAGAAAAAACAACCTAAATCCTAAGATTGTGCATCTTCAAATCCAAGCATTGTTTCTTACCTTGCATTTGAGGCTCATGGCTGGCTTGGAAAGAACTGGCGGGAAGCCTGCCCTACTCTCCTCATCATCTTCATCCTCCTCTTCTTCACTGCTTTCACTAAAGCACCTTTGCCTGACAGGCTCATTCAACCTGGACATCATGGAAAGCTGTGTGAATCCCTCTTCTGGCTCTTCTCCCAGCCTAGGTTTAGGCCCTCTCTTTTTCCTTGATGGCTGCCCTTGTCGTGTGGGGCTTATGGAAAGGTGTCTGGCCATGTTGAGTGCTTGAAAGGGTCCAGTGTCTGCCTGTCTGTCCAATGAGAAAAGGGAGGGTGAGCTGCTGGCAGAAGCAGGTGGTTTTTCTTCCATTGTCACCTCCTCATCTCTGTCTTCCAATTTGCGGATCTTAGGTGGCCGTCCCACCCGCGTGCTGTTCTTTACTTTGCCCCAAGGCCAGTTTTTGGGCGGACGTCCCCGTGGCCGACGCCCTCCATTTGTGAGTGGAGGGGGCCGTTGCGATTCTGGTGGACAGCATATGGTAGTGAAAGTTGGAGAACTTTGGCTAGCGGGAAACTCCAAGAAGTCCAGTCTCTCCTCTTCTTGCTTGTCACTCATGTCTTCTTCCTGCCAGGATGCTGCTGCACGATTGTGGCCCAGTTGAATCTATTTATATATATTGCAAAAATTAAGAAATAGTTATTAAGATTTGCCTTCCAACTTGTAAATGTATCCATGATTCCCAAAAATTCTGCACTTTTACCTTCTTGCGATCGTCTCTCTCTGGTTTTTCATCCTCTTCCTCCTCCTCATTGTCATCTCCATCAGGATCAGAGACCACTGTATTTGTTACGATGACTGGAGTCCAGCGGAGGCACTCGGGGTCAACTTCGAGCTGCCGAAGCTGGGCCTTGAGATGACCCATGTGGCTGGCCACGAGCTTCTCCCTTCGCACCAGCACAAGTCTGAAGAAGGCACATTTAAAGAAAATAAATCAAATTAAAATAAAATAAAAACAAGAGCTTGACTGCTCTACATCCATGTTTTTCTAAATGCAAGTGTAAAGTGGATGGATATGGTTAAGTGTACATAAATTAAAAGGCTCAGTATGTTTTAAATCAAAGTTTGTGAGTATTTTAGTGTAGCACAAAAATAGCTTTTTTAAATGAGTCATTGGTGTTAGAGAGGGCAATTCATCAATTGCTGACTAACATTTTGTCACCAAGAGGCAACCAAGAGTTCCTTCTGTCACTCACTTGGTAGGAAACTAGATAATGTGCTAATCCTGGATGGATTGTTGTAATTTCATCATCTCTAACCTGTCTCCTCGCTGCTTCAGCATGTTGAGGCTGTGTAGGGTGGAAGTGATGTCCTGCGGACAGATTCCTGTTAGTTTGCTAAGGTGCCGAATGTTGAGCTGCTGATCTCGTAATTCATGGAGACATTCAAGCACTACACTGCGCCAGTAGGCCATGTAGGACAGCCGACCAAGGTCTGACAAGGGCTTCTCTGGAGATCCTGGCTGTCCCTCTCGCTTTGACAGCAGGTAGCCTTGAGAGCAAAAACGACAGACACCATGAACTGGATAAAACAGACGATCTGTCTTTTCATGAGTTTGTTTTGTCTATCAAGGGGAAGGAGTGTGAATAGTTATCTCTCCGTTACTGGTGTCATCAGTGTGTTTTGCTTCAGACTGCGTCCTTACTGAAGTCGATGAGAAAGCGTCCGTAGCCCTTGCGCTGGAACTGTGGAAGAATCATGATGCATGATACGTTGTATTTCTGTTGACAGTGTTTCTCCTGGAGAAGAGGAAACAAACAGACATGTTCAACAATTAGGGAAAAAAAAAACAACTATAGAGCTGGCTTGTGTGGGTGTCTAGCAGGGGTGTTGATGTTGCCGTCTTTGCGCATTAACTGTGTTGTGACAAGAACCTAATGCTAATGACTGCACCTTGAGCTCAGCCTACAAACAACAAGCGTTGTAATATCTGGATGTTTGTAAAAAAGATGTTCGGAGCAGATGCATTTTTCTTCTTGCTTTAGTAAATCTGGGTGTTGAGCTTTTTAGTAAACCCTTGTACCTTGGAGAAGTAGCCGACAAGGTGGCAACCTTTGCTGTCGTTCTGGGTCAGGACGTAGAAAAGGAAGGGCTCCACATCATAGTAAAGGGTCTTGTGGTCCAAGAACAGCTTGGCCAACAGGCACAGGTTTTGACAGTAGATTGTACTCACATTTCCATCGACCTGTGGTATGATGGGCAAGAAAACTGAAATCAGTTCCACCCAGTGACTTTTTTTTTTTTTTAAATTGCTACTCTCCAGTCCTTGAAACTATACACTTCAGAGAATTCCACATCTAAGTTGCTGCTCGAGTGTGAAATGAGGTTTAGTTTAGCAGAAGCTAGAATCAGGCTATGCTCTTTACTGAGTCTCTTGAGACCCTGACAAGTAAGTAGAGGAGAGAAACAACAAGAAGTACAAAGAAAGATGGAGGGAGGCAGAGTTTGGCAGAGTGCCAGTTATCTCTGCTCCCTGATGAGGACAGACTGCAGAGCAGGGAAAAACAAAAACTGCAGTGGTCACAGCCTGCACACAGCAATCCACTGAATTAATGGGTCCCTGTGCTACAAGACCCAGAACAGCTGCTTAATTGTACATAATAGATTAATAATTATTATATTATTCTGACAATAAAAATGATCCCTCCCTAACTATATAAATGAACAAAAAATATTGTTTTTAAAAGGCAGAAATATCAATCACCACTGGGAATTTAGGTGGTAATCATAAAACTGAAAAGGAGTACTGCAGGGATGACTGTCTCAAAATACACCTCCTCTGATTCTGCTGAGAAAATAACAATTTTTTTTCTTGGAAAAGAAAAAAAATGTAGAAAGCATGGCAAATATGAAAAAGATTTTCAGCAGTAGCCTTTCCCTCTGTGTTACAGCATCTTCTACTATCACATTTAGTCACCTCATCTTTTTTCTCATTCTTTGAATTGCACCCAGTTGAGCTTTCCAAACACCACCTCACCTCAAACACAGACACATTATCCTTCCTGTAGATCTCATTGGCAGGTGGGTGGAACCAGTTGCACTTTTTCATGTGCTGGTAGAGAATGCTGCGACTTTTCATGTAGCGTAGGCAGAACTCACACAAGTAGAGCTTGGGTAGTCTGCAAGGGAAGTGAAGCTCAATAGAAGACTGAAAAGTAGCAGTGCATTTTAAACC
The DNA here is from genome assembly GCA_028564865.1 of Zenarchopterus dispar. Lineage (NCBI taxonomy): Eukaryota > Metazoa > Chordata > Actinopteri > Beloniformes > Zenarchopteridae > Zenarchopterus > Zenarchopterus dispar. The sequence continues at coordinate 8,557 of JAOWBL010001184.1, read as the reverse complement.
ATCTACTAAGTGTAAGACGAGTTGATTCCCTGAACATTTATTGGGAGCTGACAGTTAATTACACCTGACAGATTTTGGGCTGGTCACCTGCCAAAGTAGATGATCCAACAAATACGCCTTATAATGGACTCCATTACATTTGTGGACATTTGTGTACTTACAAGCAGGACTGAGAGTCCAGAGCTTGATGTTTTTGTGCTTCTTTGTAGTGCATTAGCTTACCTGCTGTATTCCTGTGGGTAGGGAGATGAATACCATGTCTGGATTTCAAACTTGCCAAATTCAATGATTGATGGACAGCGCATCTGTGGGTCTGGTGGACCTGTCACACCAACTTTCTGTTTGGGTAACACAAAGAAGAAAAGGAAAAGAGAGGCAGAGATGTCTCTGGTTAAGTTGACCTCTCTGACCACTGATCAAGTAGACAAATGACACATGCCGATACATTCCGAAACATGCAGGAACATTTTGGATACTCAAGTCCAGGTTACCTGCAGAAATTACTCTGGAGCTATGAGTGGATCCCTCACAACACAGTTCTATCCCTGCATATAGTTCATGACATTTATGTCCTCTACTTTACTGCTACTCGGCCACGATAATTAGTTTTTTCACAGTTCAATAACTGCTTTGCCAACATTAAAGACTTCGGTACTATTGTGGCAATTCCAGTCAGGATGTAGGACTGTTTCAAAATAACTCCCATGATGCCACCAAAACACCCACTGTCTGGACACTTTACTGCTTTTAACATTAAGGAAGCGAATTGATGTTTACTATTTAACTAATGGCAAACCTGTAAGGGACTGACACTAAATTTTATGTGTGACATGATAGATTGGCCATTCACTCCTGGATATGTTTAGACTAACCAGCCTTGCCCTTCCAGTCAGAGAGCACATTTTGCCATCAGACAAGGAGAATGTAAACGTCTAGCAAATTTACAATAACAGAACATGGATATATTGTGGCTTTTGTTCTCCAATCGCTCCTTGTTATTTGCATCTACTGGTCACTTGAAACCAAACTTCTGATCCCCAATACATAGAACACTTTATTTATATAGCACCATTCCAGATAAAAATCACAAAGTGCTTCACAATAAAATACAGGACAAAACATGAAATATAAAAACAGATAAAACTAAGCAAAAGCAAGTTAAAATTACATATGTTTTTAGCTGCTTTTTAAAAGAGATCACAGAGTCAACTGATCTCAGGATGAGAGGAAGGGAGTTCATGAGAGGGAGCCACTGCTGCAAAAGCTCTGTCACCTTTAGTTTTTAGCCATGTTTTCATCACTATGAGCACCTGATCATGTGATCTCAGGGACCTGCTGGGGAGGTAGGGCTGTAAAAGGTCTCTTATATAAACTGGTGCTTGATTGTTAAGAGCTCTATATGTTAAAACCAGAATTTTAAAATGCACGTTGTAATGAATGGGGAGCCTGTGTAGCTGGATTACTAAAGGGGTGACATGTGAATGCTTGGAAGATTTTGTTATTAGCCTTGCAGCAGCGTTCTAGCCAACTTGAAGAACATTCCAGTGATTTTTTTTTTTTTTACTTTAACATGTAAATATAGAATTACAAAAATCGAGACGAGACAAAATGAAAGCATGAATGATCATCTCCATCTCAGATCATGACACAATTGGACTCAGCTTGGCAAGGTTTTTTAAATGATCAAAACAAGAACGAATCAGTGATTTATTGTGAGAGTCCAAAGACAAAACAGGGTCAAGAGTTACCCTGAGGTTCCTCACTGAGGGCTTAATAAAAGAGGCAAGTGGGCCAAGAGCCTCTGCTATCTTAGGAAGAAATCTGTCAGGAGCACAAACAAGGACTTCAGTTTTTGCATCATTCAGTTGAAGAAAATTGTCATTCATTCAACTCCTAACAGAATCCAAACACCTAAGCAAGATCTGTACCTTAAAAACATCCTGAGGTTTAAAAGAAATGTATTGCTGAATATCATCAGCATAGCAATGATATAGAAATGTCTTTAAAAGAGCTTAAAATATGCTGCAAAGGGAGCAGATATAAAATGAATAGTAAAGGCCCTCAAACCGACCCTTGTGGCACACCAAAGTTGAGCAAAGAGGGAGAGGACTTAAATTTAGCAGGAGCCATAGACAGTAGTCTTCCAGACAGATATGAAGAAGACCATTCCAAAGCAGAACCTGAAACCCCAACCTAGTGTTTCAACCTGTCGAGCAGGACATGATGATCAACGGTGTCAAAAGCTGAGCTCAAGTCCAACAACATTAGCATGGAGTAATGTCCTGCATCACTCTGGACCAGGATGTCAGTGACTCTGAGAAGGGCCATTTCAGTGAAGTGAGCCCTGTGAAAACCAAACTAAAAAAATGATCAAAGATGCCATGTCTATCTAAAGCAGCTGTAAGTTGCTTAGCAACAACTTTTTCTGAGATCTTAGAAATAAATGGTAAGTTAGAGGTAGGTCTGTAGCTGGTGGGAAGGGAAGGATCAAGCCAGGGTTTTTTTTTTTTTGAAGTGGAAGGATAACAGCATTCTTGAAATAATCAGAGACTTGACCAGACAGCAGGGAAGAGTTAATTATTGTGAGCACACAGGAAGGGAACCGGAAGACATCGGAACCGGAAGACCAATGGAAGGGAACCGGAAGACATCTTTGAATAGGGATATAGGTAACACATCAAAAGAACAAGAAGATGTCTTCACTGAGCAAACTAATCTGACCAGGTCTGTTAAGGAAACGGGTGAAAAATGTTCTAAAACCATAGGCCAAGCTGGACAAGGGACAGACAGCGAGACAGCTGAGGGAGACAACAAACTTCTAACAGTTCTGACTTTTGAGAAAATAGGAACAGGAGGAGGGATAAAACCAACAATATCGCTAATGGTATTAAATAGCACCTTAGGATTACCTCTCCTTGTCAAAATAAGATTTGAGAAGTACACAGCCCTCACATCTCTAATAGTATTGTTAAAAGAAAATAAAAGATCCTTTAAGTGAAGCAAGTGAGATTGCAAACCAGTTTTCCTCCATGAGCGCTCAGCTTCTCTGTAAGGGCATTTAAGACAGCAAATACTGTCATTTACCCAGGGGGATATCTTTGAGACAGAAGCTAGTCTAGTTTTAACAAGAAAGACTTGATCTAAAATGGAAAAACAATAACTGTTAAAAAGATCTGTTAAGTGAGTGACATCATCATAGGAGGATAAAACCATTTGAAAAGCATCAGAAAACACACCAGCAGTAGAGGAATTTAAAATATGAGAGCAGAGCTCTCTGCAAGCAGGGGAGAACGACACAGAAAAGGACAAGTTAAAAAAAATACAGCGATGATCAGAGATAAAAAATGTCCTCAGAAAAAAATGTGATCAATGTTCAAACCTAAAGTAAAAACAAGGTCCAGGCCATTACCTTTGACATGTGTGGGCCCAGACACATGCTGAGTACATTTAAAAGAATTGTTAGAGAATAACCTTTATAACAGAAGCCTTTTAGCTAGATAAATTGCTCCTCTTAGTAAAGTTTTTGTCTGTGGTTATCAGCACTTACCTTGAACTGTCTTGTGAACTGATGGACTAATTATCTGTAACCAAATATGGAGACGCTTCCTAGTAGCTTCACACGCACATGGCTGTAGCTTACACATCATAACTGTTGCATACACACAGGGTAATGCCCTTAGAGAGGGTGTAGTAAGAGATAAATAGTAATTGTATCTGTTGATTTGGGACCACTCTCATCCAACTCTTAAAGGTGACTAAGCTGTGGTCAGCGCACTGATGGTAAACTGATTCTCTGTATTGCTACACATTGTTACATCTGATCATTGTATTAAATCCTGTTAAACTTAATATTGATTCTCTTGCTGTTTTATTACTGAGGTTGATCCCGCCTGAATAAATGAACACGTGGCTGCAACAGAATCCATGACACTGATAAAACCTCTAGCAAACAGGTCAGAGTCGTCATCAATATGTATGTTAAAATCACCAACCATAACCAAACTGGACAGCTTCAAGGTGGTGGATAAAAAGTCACTGAACTCCTTTAAAAACAGGCTATTTGGAACGGGTGACTGACAGACAACAGCACAGTACAAAGGGTTCTTACCCCCAACCTTAATCAGCAGCAGTTCGAATGATATAAAGTGTCCGACGTTCAGTAAGCGGCATGAGCGATGGCTCCTAAAACCCATAGCGACACTTCCTCCTCAGCAAGATGTCCGAGGCTGACTGATGATGGAATAACTAGCAGGGCAAAGTTCAATGAGGGACAAGTGGTCTGAGGTGCACTGCCAGGTTTCAGTGAGAACCAGGAAATTCACGTTTCTGAAGAGTATAAAATTGTTCAACAGGAACATTTTATTAGTCACAGATCGGGCATTAAAGAGCACCATGCTCAGAAAGGCGGAAGCCCGATTATTTTTGGAGACGGCCCGAGTCAAGGGGCACAAGAGCTGAAGGTTTGATCCATGGCCCTCAGATATTCCACTCACCACAGGGAACGAAGATCAAGCAAGCAAAGAGTTAGAATGAACACTCCTCAGGTAGCACAACCTCATGGATCCAGATCCTGCATGTCCAAGAAGGGACATGGGGAAAACGCATCTACCCATGGGAATTGTCGGAGTACAGCTGACCAGGAACGCTCAACGTCGCTTACCAGACACTCCATGCTTCCAGAACAGCATGATCTTCAACTGGACACCAGCTCTTTTCCCTCTCCTCCTCCGTAGTCTACGTGGCACCAGCAGGGCATCAGTTTGGTCGCCAGATGCAAATTCACCCGCCAGGAGAAGGGAATGGAGGATGCCAGCGCAGGAAGAAGAGGTATCTTTACCGATTATAAAAAAAGATCCGATGGACAAGAGTGTAAGGCCATCATAAACTAAAGCAGCTAAAACATTGTTAAAACCAAGTAGGAGCAGCAGCAAAGAAAAAAGTAGCACCAGAGATTTACGGGACAAACTACCACCGGCAGCAGCTAAGCCAAACACAGGCACCATCATACAGAAACCAGAAGTCAAGTGAATGTCCCATACATCCTGCATCCATCATCCTGCTCCAGCCTACATGCACTACAGCTACAGCAACAGACAATTTTAATATCCATGCCAAATCTGTCACTTGCTCTATGCCAAATTATGTACTTTTCATTGCTGAAGCTCAATGATCTCACAGCTCACTGACTTTTCCACCCACAGAGGTGCAAGCTTCCTGCAGAAAAATCTAAGTCAACAACTCTACTTCATACAAACCACCAGCTGTTCACTCTGCTTTCTGACTACATTCACATTACACCCCAGCCTGTTAAGACTTTCACAGGTCACTCCCAGGTTCCCATGCTAATCCAGTCCTACTTTCCCATCTTTTTAACTGCTCTACATCCACTGAATCCTAAAAACGATTAATAGAAGTTTTTTTTTTATATTTTTCTCAGTCTGTATACCTGTAGCGCCAGCTCCTGGATACGTCTGAACAGCTCAATGTCTTTTTCTGTCAGGTTCTCGTGTCCAGGCAGTTTTTCGTCATTGTCACACCAGTCGCTGCTGTCTTGATTGTCTGAGGAATGAAACACACAGCTGATGTAAATGCAAATCCAGTGAGAGACGTGGTGAAGAATGAATTCACATCTCTTCGAATTCATCACTTCACTGTATTTCACAACTACAAAGATGTTTTTCTGATTTCTGCATACACCTGTCTTTTATTATAGCAGGTCATCTGTGGTGATTAAGCAGAAAAACGGCTTATTCTCACCTCCTCTATCATCTCCTCTTCCTTTTCGATTTGCCTTTTTTCGAATGCAGCACTGCTGCGAGTAGTCCACCACCTCCTGTCGTGCCTTACGGCCTTCTGGCGATGGTGTGAAGAACTTTGTAAGGGCATCAATAAGGCCCTTGGTTTTGTTGTTGAAGCGAAGGCTACCATGTGACCGCTCATCATCCCCACACATTGAGAATAGCAACCGGTTATCACCAGGATAACCCTCGCAAGAGGAGCTGGAGGAAGAGCTTGCTGAGTTCGAGCGCATTCTCCGACCACGTCCTCCCAGCTTCTTGAAGGGCCTTCCCAGCCTGTGGAAAAAGTCACAAGTCTGGTAAAGTATGGGTTAGAAAGTAAGGGGACAGGAAGATAACTTATACTGTTGTAGGAATCCACCCTGTATGCCTCTCTTTATCATAACCTCATTGTGGAGATTAGATATGGTCACATTTGTTTGGAATCATGCTGCAGCTCTGCACCAGACTGACTGCAGAAATTCTAGTGAGGAAAGCTCTATACCTGTTCTTGGGCTGTCCTGGTGGTGCACTGTATCGCTGTTTGATTTGTGCTGCCCTTTCATGTAAAAGCGTCTTTCCCTTTCTCCTGGGTTGGCAGATTTGACAAATCCACATGCCTGGGAAGAAAAGGGAAGCATAGTGTGCATAGAGGAGGCTTTGACAAGACCAGCTCCACTAAGGGTACCAACATGCTTTAAGAAGTATCTACTACAGTGACACTTAACAGAAGATCCTTTCATCATTCACATCTACTATGAGAGTTACACAGAACAGCAACTCAAGAGTTCTCAGAGGAAGAGTAGATATGAGTAGAATTAGTGAAGACTCTAAACAGGTCATAAACAAGCAGCTAATGAGTACATTGCCAATTCTGTTTTCTTACCTTTTGGCATCCGTGTGAGGGGAGGATCACAGCACTCCATGTGGAAGCCCCGGTCACATGAGTCACAAAACAGCATGTTGTCCTGCACAGATGCACACAAGTACCGTGTAGTTTTAGATATTTTACACACCACTGATTTGGCTACTAATTCTATTCTCATTTAGTCAGTAAGTGTTAGTCAGTCCGATCAGTATCCTAATACCAGAGATACAGCCCCCCTTTTTTGATAAGAAAAAATATTAATAATAAAATTAAAATTTTGACATGTTCTTACAAACAAAAAGAAAAACAAATTATTTTATTGTTTCAAAGTTGAAATAAATTCCCACTTGATAAAGAAAAAAAAAGAAGAGTGAAATCATATAAAGACTGACTAAAATCGCTCATTCTTGGAACCCAGTTCTTTATCAGTTCTTTATCGCCTCGAGGTGACTTTTGTTGTGAATTGGCGCTATATAAATAAAATTGAATTGAAATTGAATTGAATTGAATCAGCGTCACTATCTGGCACTCAAGTCAGAATCAGAATCGCTTTATTGCCAATGCCAATAAACAGGTTTACAGACTAGGAAATTGCTCTGATGCAATGGTGCAGATATGAGATAAAATAACGTAAAGTAAAAAAAGAATAAAAAATATGACATGAGAATAAAGCAAAATAAATAAAATACTCAGAATGAGTTTAAAGAAAAATAAAATAATAAAAAATAAAATAACATAAAATCTACAGTGTATACATGTCCAAACAGTAGCAGGTGCATAGTGTGGCTGTTTTGTGCAAGAGTCATTTAACGATTGTTCATGAGTGATGGCTGAGGGAAAGAAGCTATTCTTGTGGTGGGAAGTTCTGGTCCAGATGAACCGTAGTCTTATGCCTGAGGGGAGGGTGTTAAACAGGCTGTGTGAGAAGGGTCAGCAGCAATCCGACCTGCACGGCCTAAAGTCCTGGAGGTGCACAGGTCCTGTAAAGGTCAGAGGTTGCGGCCGATCACCTTCTCAGCAGTCTGTGTCTGTCCTTGGTAGTGGCCTCAGTGTACCATACGGTGATGGAGGAGGTGAGGATGGACTCGATGATGGCTGTGTGGAACTGCACCATCATCTCCTTCGGCAGTTTGAGTTTCCTCAGCTGCCGCAGGAAGATCATCACCTGCTGGGCCTTCTTGATGAGGGAGCTGATGGTCAGCTCCCACTTGAGATCCTGTGTGATGGTGGTACCCAGGAAACGGAAGAGTCCACAATGGAGATGGGGGGATCCATGAGGGCAAGGGGGGATGGTGTGGCTGAGACTTTCCTCAAGTCCACGATCATCTCCACTGTCTTCTGGGTGTTGAGCTGCAGGTTGTTGCAGGTGCACCAGGACACCAGCCGTTCCACCTCCCTCCTGTAGGCAGACTCATCTCCGTCCGAGATGAGCCCAATGAGGGTGATGTCGTTTGCAAACTTGATCAGTTTCATAGACTGTTGGCTGGAGGTGCAACAGTTGGTGTACAGGCTGAAGAGCAGAAGTGAAAGTACACGGCTCAGAGGGGCGCTGGTGCCAATGGTCAGAGTCTCCGAGACGTTGTTCCCCAGCCGCACGTACTGCCTCCGATCCATCAGGAAGTTGGTAATCCACCTACGGATGGAGTCGGGCATGTTGAGCTGAGAGAGCTTGTCCTGGAACAGAGCCGGCCAAATGGTGTTGAATGCAGAACTGAAGTCCACAAACAGGATCCTGGCGTAGGTTCCCGGGGAGTCCAGATGCTACAGGATGGAGTGAAGGGCCAGGTTGACAGCATCGTCTACAGACCTATTGGCTCTGTAGGCGAACTGCAGCGGGTCCAGGACGGGGGTGGTGATGGACTTAAGGTGGGAGAGGACCAGGCGCTCAAATGACTTCATGACTACAGACGTC
>JAOWBL010001183.1:0-15835 GCA_028564865.1 Zenarchopterus dispar | reverse complement strand
TATATATATTTATATATATATATATATATATATATATATATATATATATATATATATATATATATATATAAAATAATTTAATGTATGTATAATAAATGTTGCATCTATCTAAAGAGAGCTGCATCTTCCACTGTCTGACCTCTTGTTTCGCCTACCGTTTGGGTAGATGAAGCCTCAAGCCTCAAGTTAAACTCTTCAGCCATTACTGTCTCGGGTTTGAGACTCAAATGTCCAACTGAGAACCCACAGACTCCAGACACACTCATAAAGCTGCATGGGCGCCATGGGTGGCTGTGGACCAGCTTAAAGAATAAGTTGCCCAGTAATTGCACGGTTTGCGGTTCAGTCCACAGCTTCTGCATACATTGAGGTGTCTCAGGACAAAACCCGGAGCGCCCAGTTACTCTAAATGACAGCAGCTAACATGACATCTGTGTGTGAAATAGAAACACATTTGTGAAGGAATTTTATTCCTTTCTGACCAGATGCAGGTACTGAACTGATGCTGGAACCCCTTTAGAATTGATTAAACTTTAGAACCTTCAAGGAACTGGTTTGTTTTTGCACCACACAGACACTTCATTATATCAGTGTAAACATCTGCTCCAACAGTGCCTATAAGTGGCATGAACCTCCCTCCAGTGTTTTCTAAGAAATTGTTTATCTACTCAGATCACAGGATTTCTTTTGATTTTCTTTAAATGAATGTATTCACAATAACAGCTTTTAAAAGTTTATCAACTTTTAAACTAATTTACATAACCCAGTTAATTGAATGTGTGTTAGTTCATTTTTAAGTTTTAATGTACTACCTTTTTTTCTCATTATACTTGTTAGTTCATACAAGCTGGTACCATTATGTGAGCTGCTGCCTGGACTTATTTAAAATCTCTCGATGTCCAGACCACCACATCCTGTTGCAGCTTCAGAAATTATTGATCTAAGGATACAAAACAAGCAAGGTATTTATGTAGCACCCAGAGAAAAGGGGCAACAATGCTTTACAAATATGGTCACCCAGAAGTTGAAAAGGAAAAGATGGATGCATGGATGGACTCTTTAGTGTCATTGATGACATCAACAAAATTGGATTGGCTGTCCCATAATATACATCATAATCAGAGAAATATCTCAAACCATAAATAAAAAAAAATGGTAAAATAACTAAAAACACCTCCATAAAAATAAACAATCTCACATTCCTGCCTTTCTTACTATTGCACCTTCCCCTCTCCCACTCACAGAACACCAGACTCATCACTCTGTTTAGCATTTAGTGCCATTACTGTTCTGGGAAAGAAGCTGTTTTTAAGTCTGTTTGCTCTGAATCTTCGGTTTAATAGCCCTGAATGTTCTGCCGGAGGGTAAAAGCTCAAACAGAGAGTGGCCTAGGTGAGTCCTTAATGATGATGTTTGCCTTTGTCAGACATCAGGGAGTAAAAAGTTCTTCCACAGTGGGAAGGCGCTGGCCGATAGTTCTTTGGGCAGAGGTTAACTCTCTAAAGTGTCATTTTCTTCATTTTATTGATTAGAGGTAAAACAAAATATAGGTTAGCTGTGGTTGTCAGGGTAAGTGTCGCACACAAAATCAGATAAGTTAAAATTGAAAAAGCGACTCTAATATAAGTATCTAACTGACGACTTAACCTTCTAATGACAGTCAGCATTCGTTAATATGACAAGGTGGTATGAGTTCACATTACCCTGTAATGCTTCATTCAACAGCCTTTTTCTTGCAGTTAGATTATATTTTATTGAGTTAATGCTGACTTCAGAGAGCGTTTTGCAGAATGTGATCGTGATTAGCAGACTGCTATGATGGTGATTGCGATGTTACCATGGCTGCAGGAGGAAGGCGCTGGCCCAGCTATAGCTAACAGTCTCCTTCAAGACACTGAGCACAGCAACAGCTTTCACTGAGTAGATTGTGCTCCACATTGAGTGACAAAGTTAACAACAAGGCTGCTGAACCCAGCCTTTGCCTCTCTGACTGCCATGGTTGAAAATCTGGCAACGTGTGATGGATTCATATCATCCTGTGTCAGTGGACCACTAATTTGAACCAGGTGTGTTGGAGCGCCATCTAAAACATGCAGGACAGGGAGTCCTGAGGGTTGAAGAACATTGTTTCCGATAATGAATTAACATCAAAGGCAGTGGTTTGAATTGATGTTCTGAGTGAGTGTGGCCTCCCACGAATGATGGAAAAACTCCGTCAATCATGTAAAAACTTTAAAAAGGACACATATGCAAACATTTGACTTGCACTTCTTCAGCGTGACACTCAGTAGGGTCCTGGAAGGGGGATTGGAGTTTGCCCAACCAATCTGCATGTGTTTTGTGGACTTGAAGAAGACATGTCCCCTGGGAGACTCCTGTGGGGAGTTCTCTGGGAGTATGGACTCTCTTATACGGCTCTCCGGTCCCTGTAAATCTGGTGCCAGAGTTTGGTCTACATTGTTGGTGAGAGTGGACTCATCATGGTTGCTCTCTGTAACCATTTCTGTTCGGGGATCCGGTTTGGTGACCTCAGCATTCGGTCTTTGCTTTTTGGAGATGATGTGGTCCTATTGGCTTCATCAGAGCAGGACCTTCAACTCTCACTGTAGTGGTTTGCAGCCAAATGTGAAGCGGATGGGATCAGCACCTCTCAATCCGAGAACATGGTTCTCAGTTAGAAAAGGGTGGAGTGGGCCTCCTGGTCAATGCCCCAAGTGGAGGAGTTCAAGTGTGTTAGGGTCTTGTTCACAAGTGAGAGAAGAATGAAGTGGGAGATTGATAGACAGATTGGCGCAGTCATGCAGATTCTGCATCGGTCTGTCGTCTCGATTTACCAGTCGGTCTACGTTCCCCACCTATGGCCATGAGCTGTCGGTAGTGACTGATAGAACGCAATTGCAGATACAAGCAGCCAAAATGGGTTTTCTCCACTGAGTGTCCATGCTCTCTCTTAGAGACAGTGTGAGAAGCTTGGTCACCTGGGACAGGCTCAGAGTAGAGCTTCTTCTCCTCTGCATTGGAAGGAGCCACATGAAGTGACTTTGGCATCTGGTGGGGATGCTTCTTGGACCTGGGCATGTCCCACTGGGAGAAGACCCAGGGAAAGTTCCAGGACACTCTAGCGGGACTATGTCTTGGGATCCCCCCCAGGTGACATGGGCACAGTGACCAGAGAGAGGGAGGTCTAGGCTTCCCTGCTTAGGCTATTACCCTCGCAAACCAAACCCCAGATAAGCGGAAAAAGATGAATGGATGAATATTTCAGAATGGCACCTTAAGGCTCATTCCGTCATTGTCACCAAGATAACGCTGCCACAAATGGGCAGTATATGCCTTTTAAAAATGTAGCCTTCACAAACACTGAGCACACAAAAAAATTCACAAATCAGCATTTTGAACATGTGTACACATTATGTGAAACTGTCCAAGTCCACAGCAAATATTAAAGAGAGCCAACGCAGAATTACCCCATTTCACATATATCAAGATGTTTGGAACCCCTCTGTTAAAGCAACGTTTCATGATCAAAGGCTTTATTGACGTCGATAAATAACATTTAAAAAAAAGTGGAATTATGCCTGTTACGTAGATCTGTAGATCTCCTTCAAAGCAAAAATACACACATCTGTATCATGTTTGGATTTAAAACCAAATTGATTGTCAGCGGTCAGAGCAAACTCTTCCATCTCGGTCAGTATAGCCCTCTCTAAAAGTTTTGATAAAATACTGGCCAGGGCAATTGGCTGTTGATTATCCCTACTATTTATTTTGCCAGCTTTATCTTTGATTGTTGGTACTAACATAACAGACTGAGCATTTGGTGCCTGAAATCCACTGGAATTATTGTGGGCAAGAAAACCAATGCAAATGCAAACAAAAGCAAATGAATCACTTCATCTTCATGGATGTACATCTACTCTCCGACTTTCCTTGCGTAAATTTTCCAACACTCAAACCATTTTACCGAACTTTTAAAGATCCCTGGCTAGACTAAATGCACTGAAATCAGACCCGATATTTTCAAAGAAAAGGTCTGGTTATTATCAATATTTGAAAGAATATATATATTTACTTTTCATTCCAGGAGGCGAGAAATCAGAGAAGAAGCAGGCAGCACCCAGCCAGGAGGAAGCCAAGGTGGATGTGTCTCGTCTGGATTTGCGAGTCGGTCGTATAATCACGGCTGAGAAGCATCCAGATGCTGACAGCCTCTATGTGGAGCAGGTCGATGTGGGAGAGGCTACTCCCAGGACTGTCGTCAGCGGACTCGTCAAGCATATACCTCTCGACCAGGTACGCACCAAAACGATAACTGAGGTTTAAGCAGGGAACTTTAACTCACTAAATGAATGCATCGTCAGACGGTACATGACAAACATTACAGGTGTCAAATTTGATTACAGAGATGCCTGCTGATATTTCTAGTGATTCATGGTTGTTCGGGTTTCTGTGGATGATCTGTGTGTATTTTATTTTCACAGAGATTTACAATTTTCTTCTCGGGGAGACTAGATTTCATCTTGTATTTCATCTAAATGAAAAGAATCATGCACTTTTATGGTCACTATTTATGAGATTGGCTCAGAAATATAGTAATGAGATGGAGAGCCTTCATGACATACAGCTGCACTATGCTGCATCGGACAGAATACTGGAATTTTTATATGCACATAGTGAAATGTTTGGTATTGGCCACTGATCCAAAAACAATTTTGTGTAATCTGGTTTATTCTTTTTGGTAGTTGGTGTCCAGCTCAAACATGTACGGGTGAATGAGCCCGGTATTACAACAGGCTTTTGTAGTGTTGGAGAAAACGGTGCAAACCAAAGTCATCTGCTGATACAGATTAATATTCAAAGATTCGTAGGTACTAAATAAAAACAGGGAATCAGACTTGTGGCAGTCATTTTTTTATAGTCTCGAAAGAAATAATGAAATTTATTTGTATTCACAATTTTACGATTCTAGAGAATTAATAACTGCTGCAGACGGACTTTAAAAGCCTCATATTATCCACACTTTAAGACTTAATAAGAATAACTCTCCAATAAAACATAATGGACCCTCATGTTTCAGCTTAGAAGAGTAGAGGGTAAAAATCTCATCCCAGCTGTTGTCTTTAACTGCGGCGTTTGGTATTTTTTTGACTATGGTGCTGTTTTAAATCCAGGGGTTAGCGGAGCAGCTGCTGGAAGCCGTCTTGTAAATGTTTGTGATTGTCGGTTCAAAGCGTTTCATTAGTTCATTCTTGCTCAATTATCTGAAAAATTAATATGAAAAAAACTTTATCGGGATGGTGGTTAATTAAGTTTACATGTGAGCACAGATTGAAACACGAACTACTCTGCAATAAAACGCAAACATAAGGATTTCAGGAAGAAACCAGATTCATGATTTACTGTGATCAAGGGGACACTCCAAAACAATAGTTGGAAATCCATTTAAAAAAATGCAAGTAGGGTGAATTATTTCACTCAATCCTACATATTTTTCACTTTAATGGAGGAAATACTTGACAAGATGACAGTGATTTTTATTTAAATCTGATTGGTCAAAGAAGGCAGTTTTCGTGAAAGCTGGAAAAATATACAGAAATGCTGCAAGATGGACAGACTTCCATCTAAGGCTAAACAGGAATATGTTTTGATGTACAGGTATTTGATTTATTTATTTGTTTGTTGTGCTCTCATTCACTGGCATCTTTGATTATCAGCTGCAGCATCAGTTCTGCTAGTATGTTGATGAAAATTCAGCACTTCGCTATTCATCATTGTAAGGGGGTGGTTGAATAAGAAGTCAATAGTTATCCATTTAAGTTTCAGGGGAAGGTTTTGTTTAAATGGTGTGCAAGTTACTTTGCATCTAGTGCTCTCATGTTCCTCGTCCCTCAGTCTCACTTACATTAATAACTCGTTCGCTCTCACACCTCTCTCCTGTGGTAACACACATGTGGGCCACACTCAGTAAAGTGTTGGAAGCCTTTGTTTCTATAACTTGACTATTGTGTCATAAATACCAGTTCTTTGGAAGCAGAGGCCATGAGCTCTCCTCTTTTTGAAAAATGCAATTTCCCCACTGTCTGACACTGTTTAGTTTGTAGTCTCAGTTGCCCCCGGGGCAAACAGAAATGGCCATTTTGCTCCAAACACATTTTCCATTGTGACTCAAAACTGCTCTAATTCATGTAATTTTGGTCCCTAATAAAAGTTTATACTCTTAATCATTTAGGAATAGACCTCGGGTTGTTTTAACACCCAAATATTCCTTTAAGACATAAGAGAGCCTCCACTTCATTTACAAGCTGAGGTTAGTGAAGGTTTAACAAAAGCTGACACAATCTTAATAAGACTTTCTATCTGACACCATCTAGAAAGACCAAACGACTGTTTTGGATGGTTTTTTTGTACAACTTTTGTGTATCGGTCAGTTAGTCACGGAGTCGATCAATCTGCAGTAAAATTCCCCTTTGACATTCTGGTTAACTGTTTTGAAAAAGACTTATGTATCTGTCAAGCAAGTAGGAGTGAAATACATGAGGAGATACATCACTGGTTTATGTCTGTACAGTTGAGTGTAGATAAATAACAGGCACAATTCGGAAAAACAAGTCTTGGACAGCATAATCATAGAAAAATTGTTATGACAAGTTTCCACAGAGCTGATGAAATATTGCGGCAATTGAACCGTCTATTTCGTAAATACTGTTCCTCCAGCTTGCCAGAACTGTCCACAGATGAAAAACTCAAAACTACCACCAAAACCTTGTGGAAGCAGTACGAGTGGCTTTTAGATTTATGTAACGATTTCTCAAATGATACATAGAAAGGTACTGTTTTCTAGGATCTGGTTCACATCACCTTGTGGGTTGCTGATTTTTTCTTCTTCGCAGCTTTGGCAAACCGTTGTTTCTTTTTTATAAATGTTGGTAAACTACAGAGATTTCTGGACCCAGAAGTTAAATGCTTCTCTCTTTTTTTTTTTTTTTTTTTTTAATGAATCAGACAAACCATGAATTCTGGGATACATTGATCTTTATCATGCTCAAGTTGGCATCGCTGTCTCTTCTGTGCTTTTTATTTCTCTTTTGAAATGGATGTAACTTTAGAACTTGTTTTCTTTGCTGTTCATAAGGGCGTGTAGTCTTTAAAATATGCATTTAATCTTGTAACCCACATGCAGATGCAAAACCGCATGGCAGTCCTGCTGTGCAACCTTAAGCCAGCTAAGATGAGAGGAGTGGTGTCCCAGGCTATGGTCATGTGTGCGAGCTCACCAGAGAAAGTCGAAATCCTTGATCCTCCAAGTGGAGCAGTGCCAGGGGACAGAGTCACCTGCCAGGGCTTCCCAGGTATTTTGAATTTCATTATTGTATTATACCTGTCAAAAACATAATGATCCTTAGAATAAGAAATGGGTGTCACTCGTGTTTCTAGCCAAACAAATTTTAGAAAGTTTTTTTTGTGTGACTTTCAGTGTCCTGTCTGACTTGAGGATGGGAACATTTCCCTCTCTAGTGCCCACAAAATGTCTCTGCCTTAAGTAAACAAGAAGTCTTCTTGAATCTTTTTTTCTGTCAGGAGTTTGAACATTTGTTTGTCTGACGACACAGCCGTAATAGGTTTTCAGACTCATCTCAAAGCTCTTGTTTGGGAATTCCTTGGGTTTGTTTGATGGTGGCTAAATGGCGTGTGACTGCAGATTACCCTATCTAATCAATGATCATTGCTTGGAATGGAACCTATTTTTTTTTATGGGTATCTGGAAAATAAGAGCCCTAATTTTGTTTTTAATTTCAACCAGGCTAAATGAGTTAATGTCGAAGCACATATAAACCTGACATCCTTTTTATTAAGATGTGAACCAGACCATAAAAAAGTCAAGGTCCTTTACTCTGAAGTATCCCAAAGACACACAGAAAATACAGCCACAAACATTTCAGTGTTGATAAAAGAAACCTGATTATAAGGGAACGATTCGTCATTTTGTCCACAACGTCTCCTGAGAGCATTAACCTTATAATAGGACTTAATAGAAAGATATAGTGGAGGTGGATCCATTTTTTTCCCACCAAAACCCTGTAGTCCGTGTTCCATTGTAGAGTATGTAAGGAGATAATTGCTCACATTTTCACCATCTAATTGGATTCAGTACTTCTGCTACAACTTAAAAACATATACAGCAGCTTGTGTACCTTTTTCACAACTCTGATGTGAACTAATTGCTGCCACTCTTAGGTTTTAAAATCAGCAGAAATCACAGCCTAGAGAGATGAAATGTGCGTTACTTTCTACAGCATCACAGTGGTTTTGAAATAAAAACAAGTCTGTTCTTTCTCCTTGGATTTACGGATTTAATAAAAAATATATCTCACATCATTTAGGGTTTACAGCCATTTTAAGCAAAGTACCTCCATCTTTAGTTCTCTGAAAAGAAGTCAATTAGCAAGGCACAGTCCATTTTTTATTGATACTTTAAAACCAAAGTCTAGAGTTGAAATCGCATGTTGAGTTGGGCTTGGCAGCTTTGGCTCTGAGTGGAACAACTAATATGAAGTTCAGGGCGATCTGAAAGGCAAAGAAATCGAATATCCTCCGATGGCCAAGTCAGTAGTCTGATCTCTAACCAAGAGAGCAAACTTTTCAGTTACTGAAGACAAAACTGAAAACAGAAAGGTCCACAAACAAGCAGCGATTTTAGATGAAGGTCTGACAAAGCATCTCCAGGGAGGAAACTCAGAATTTGGTGATGTCCATAGATGTTAGACATCAGGCAGTTGTTTACTTTTAAGAATTTTTGTCCACCTCTTTAAAGCTTTGGTTACATATAAAATGATGTCACTTGATCCTAATATTTTAAAGCCATTTAATATTGATATGCTAGGTACTTAAAATGGCTGTAATTCCTAAGTGGTAAATGCCATATATTTGTGACACCTCTTGAATTAATACTAAAAGGCTACACTTTAATCGCATATTGATTGCTTTATTTTTTAATGAATTGTGGCTGTGTTTAAGGGCAAAAATATAGAAATGGCGTATGTGTCCTAATACTTAAAAATGTTGTGCAGAAGAAGCCAATACCAGACAAAAGCCCACCCGTGCGAGCCATGAATTTGCACAAATGCTAAGCAACATCAAAAAACAAAACCATCATGATGATTTTGAGCCTCTCCTAATTGTTTTCCCAGGATGCGTGTTTTGATTCTGAGAAATTTGGTTTTGATGTTTTGAATTATGGCTAAGAACAAACAGCTGTTTTTAAGAAGATATTTTAATGGAACATGACGGAAAGTCAAACCATTCGCAATTCATGTGGAGGAAATAAAATTCTAATTATCCAGACAAATCAGAAAGTATACTTGTTGGTCAAGGAAACTGTTGTGTGGTACTGTATACAAGCACGTCACAGAAAGACTTCAATACACGACAAACTTAGAAATTTGTAATTGATGAGCAGAGAAAAAAAAGCGTGGAGTTCCTGTTTATCTAACCGTCTTTTTGATTGCAGGTGAGCCAGACAAGGAGTTGAACCCAAAGAAGAAAGTATGGGAACAGGTCCAGCCAGATCTGCGCACAGATGACCAGTGTGTTGCAACCTACAAAGGTGCCGCCTTTGAAGTCACCGACAAGGGAGTGTGCAAAGCCCAGACCATGAGCAACAGTGGAATCAAATAACAGAGTTGCTTTAAATAAGTCAGTGTTTACTTGGCAATCGTCTGCGGTGATGACCATCATGGTGTGAGCAACAGGATGGTGATGAATGGACGTAAATTCTGTACTTTGAAGATGTTCAATAAAGGGTTTGGATTAACAGTAGGTTTTGATTTCCTTTTTTATTCTCTGTTCCTTAACTGGCACCTTGAAACCCAACCCAGTCATGGTCTATAAAGCGTAATCAGGACATATGTGTTTTTGCTTTAATTACATGAATTTTATCTCTCCTCCTGAGGCACATTACCTCGATTATGTTTTGATTACAAGGTTGTTCCTGTGAAGAACATACTGAACAGGGCTCAACAGGCCAACAAAAACATATCAGATTCTCAGGCTGCATAAGGCTATTTAGAAGGTTCTGAGTCCTAGCTCAGCTCTCAAATCTCCCAGCACACATATTCATTTTAATTACACCCTGTAAAATCAAGCCTGTTGTTCCTTTTAAAGTAGAGCGTACAAAACAATAAATAAGGCAAGTCATACTGCTAAATGATCTATCCTGGCGAAGCACAACTCTGCATCGAGATTAAAGCCTGAGTTTTCAAATATTCTAAAAAGTCCAGTTCTGTTCAAACTAAAATATTCATAGGACCTGTTTTTGTTATTTCAGTAGTTTAGTGTGTTGGTGTGTGAAAGATAATTAAGAATCCTAATCAAAAACTACTACAAGTCACTAGTTTCATAAAGCAGCTATATCATGTCATCTATAAAATGTTTTGGTTTTTTTTACAATTAAAATAAGATGAAATATTTCCCTCAACCCCCGGTAAGAATGTGTGTATTATTTCTAGCATCGTGTGGAGTAAAAAAATTAGAATATCTACAAAACTAAGTGCATAAAATATTTGAATGTAAATAATTAAAAATGTATAAAGATACGATTCCATGCCAGAAAAGGCAACTACAAATCCAGTGAAGTAGAGGTCAGAAAGAGTAGCACTGTGTTTTCATCGATTTAGAGAAAATGTATGACGGCATGTTGAAGGTGGAATTGTAGAATTGCAGGAGGAAGTTCACAGTGGCATGTAGTAGTATGTTAGAGTAGTACCAGACATGTATGAGGGAAGCATGACATCAGTAAGGTTTAAAGTAGGCATAACAGATAGGTTTCAGGTGGAAGTAGGACTGCATCAAGGGCCCTGAGCCCCTTCTCATTTGGTATGGTGACAAAAAGGTTGACAGAGGAGGCCATGCGGGATTCCCCATGGACTATGCTGTTTGCAGATGACATTGCCAACTGTTGTAAGAGTAGGAAGTGGGTGGAGAAAACTTGGAGAGGTGGCATTATGCTCCAAAGAGAAGAGAAATGAACCTCAGTTACAGTGAAACAATACAAATGATTAAAAGAAAGGGAAGCAGGACGAACTGTGAGGATGCAAAGAGTAGAGGTGATGACGATGTAGGAGTTGAAATATTTTTAACTGTTTGTAGCATTGGGGTGTATGGAAAAAGGGCGGAAAAGAGTGTTTGGAGTTATCTGTGATTGAAGAGTATCAGCGAGAGTAAAGAGAGCGCTTAACAAAGCAAGGGTTGGACACAGTGGCACTGACCTAGAGACATAAAACAGAACTGGGGGAGATTTTTCTTTGAGGGTGAAAATGGTGGATAAGATTAAAAACCAAACACATCAGAGGAGCTGCCAGAGTCAAACATGTCAGAGATAGAGGAAGTGAGGCTAGATAAAGAGGAGAAATAGTGAATACATTGGTAGAAGGATGCTGGAGATGGAGCTGTCAGGCAGGCAGGGAAAAAAAGAGAAGACTAAAGAGGAGGTTTCTGGATGTGGTGAAAAAAAAATGCAGTTGGTTGCTATGACAGAGGAAGATGGAGGATAAGATGGAAACAGGTGATCCACTGTGGTGACCTGCAAAGACAAAGAAGGTGACGTTTATGACGCCCCCTGCAAAAAAATACTTTTTACTGGAAGAGCAAAAAAGGCTTCTAGTGAAACAAAATGAGAAAATTCAAAAATACAACACATGCTGGACATGGCTATTGGCACCATTTTATCGATTAAAATTGGATTTCTTATAGAACATTTAAAATAAATAAAACTTTCTCAACCAAAACTGACAAAGTTAAAAAAAAACACACAAAACAGTGAAAAAGAATCCTATAGAGGTCATATCCTTTCAAAAGGTTTCACTTGTTAACCCTGTAAATCTGAGGTGAAATAACTGTTTAGCAATATTCAAAAACAATATGCAAAAGCCTCTCATTTAGGTTTAAATAACATAGACACCCTCACCATGCGACCTTTGCTAAAACATACTCTTACCTAACCCACAGTGTTCAGTTTGGGTTTTCTGCAACCACAAGAGGTGTTGCAATACGAGAATGTGCCCACTCCATGTTTTCAACCAGACATTGGCACAAGTCCTGACTGAAATTTCAGCTAGGGTTGCTGTGTTTTACCCTATGTTCTGCACTTATCTGTGCATCCTTTACGATATCTGTTCACGTCATGCACATGTGAGTTAGATACATATCTGACTTCATTTCATGTTGGGTAGACTTGGTTGTTCAGGCCACAGGAAAGAATTTTGAGGACATCATATCTAATTTCCCATGTATCAGGACATGATTTTTTTTTTTTAAATCATTGGTTCTTTTGTGAAGCTTTAAATTAAAGAAACATTCATAAGTTCCTGAGTTGAAACAACCATGAGTCTATTATTAGATTGTGAAGAGTGTTAGGTACCAAAACATTGTGAGTCTAACCAGTTGTGAGTGAGAATACAACACGAGTGAGCAGACGTTGGCAAATAATGCACTTAGGGTAAATCAAACTATGTCTAAATAAAATGCAATTCTAAGCCTCTGACAATACTCAGAAATGTAATTTATCCTCTGCTTTCTTAGAAGTGGACCAGTATTTAGATTTAAATGACAAAATAAGCAAGAGTTAGAAACAGAGTACATGAACTCTCCTCCTTTTTTGCTTATTGGCAGTAGTTTGTGGAGCATTCAGTAATTGACTTTGTAAAGGATTTCTGTATACTTACATTTTTTTTTTTGCTCTGCAGGGTCCCTATCTACACTATCACTTAATAAAATTGTTTTTTTTATATTTTTGTCAGAGGCTTAAAATAGCAATTAATTTTGACATAACTCCATTAGCCTCAGTGCTGGCATTAATTAACATTTTGCTGCAAACACATATTTTGTTCTTGCTCACAACAGTTTCAGTTTACATCAGTTTGGTCCCTAGTGAAAGTTTCCCACAACATAAAGACATTCTGGACCCCATTGGGTATGGATAATAGAGAAATGGATGTTCTTCATCATGTTGCTTTAGCTCATTGACATTTGTGGGCAACAAGCGGAGCTCTAAGTACCTGCCAGAAGATTTCAATTGTGTTGATGTCTGGACTTTGACTAGGCCATTCAACATCTTGATTCATGATTTTTTAAAAACATTTATTTGTAGATTAGCTGTGTTTGGATCATTGTCCCATTGAATTAATACATTTTAGCCAAGCTTTGGGTATCAGACAGATGCCCTCACATTTGACTCCATCATCCTTACTACCACATTACTAGCTGGTACGAGGTGTTTGTGCTGACATGTGTTGGGATTTAACTAAAAATTGTCACCTAATATCTTCATTTTGGTATTATCTATCTAAAGAACTTGTTTCAGATATTTATTCAGATCTAGCTATACAAACATAGACCATACTGCTTTGCCAAAATCTAATTTAAATCTAATTTTAATTTAAACAACCTTTTCCAAACAAGCTATATTTGTGGAATATGTTTTCTAATTTAACCCTAAACATTGAACCTGCTAACTCATGTTGACAGATTCTGTGATACAGCGGCTGGACTTTTTGGAATTTCTCTTGGCATAGCACAGTCTGACTTTGGGCTGAACTTTGGCTGCTTTCTTGAATGTTTTTCACTTGTGGATAATCTTTCTTTCTGTAGAATGATTAACTCCATATTCTTTGGAAATAACCTAATAACCCCTCCCATATTGATAGGCATCAACAATTGAGCACAGCTTATTTCTTTTCTCTTCGCCATTGGGCTCAAGTCTGGACCAGGAAACCAAAACCTCCGCTTTTATAGAATTAGTCACACGCCAGAAAAACAGGAGCATTTAATTAGCATCACTTAACTGTTATTTACTATCTTACTTTTTATCAAAGCAGTAAGGCTGAATTCAATTTTCTGTATTCCATACACCGTATTTACATACAGCAGTTCTGCATTTGGCTTTTTCAGTGTAATATGCCATCTATTGTTGTTTATGTGAGGTTTATTCACCTACTTATAAGACCTGGTGAGGACTAAATGATTTGCATTATGTTCTGAAACATAACACCTTAGAAGTGAAAGAAGGTGTAGCTTCTTCTTCACATAACTGTGTTTCCTGTGTTTTACAGACATTCAGCCAAAATCTACAGTGGAGAACCCATGTAGTCATCACTGATCCCTAATTCCACCCCATTCTTCATACTACATCCTTCAATTTGCATGATTTTTCAAAAAAAGGGGGACAAAGACAAGCACAACCATGTTTGACAAGGGTGAATAAGGAAATGAGTGGGAAAACATTTGGAAAAACCCAAACCCTTTTATGTGATGGAGTGTAAGTCAACCATAAAAGCAGGATTTGGTATATCTTTAATGATGACTAACAGGCACATGTGATATTTTGTCTGAAGTCTGGGTTCAAAGTTCCCCTCTAGGGTGTACGGGATATGATGATTCTGAGGCCAACATTTGGTTTTTGCAGCAAGGTGTCAAAATCAAACTATGACAGGTTTTCATGGAGGAATGCAAACCTCTGGGATGAAATTTACTTTAACTGGACACAATAGTTGCATTTTATAATGGTATCAGTCACGAAACTGTGTTTTTATTGATTATTTCAAGACATCTGGATGTGTATGTGGTTCTGTCAAATTGATAAAGCAGTACTGTTTAATACTTGTTTCCCCAAAAAAGCCCTCAGCTATTTCACTGTCTTACTTGTGTGTTAGTAGACATGCAAGTAGATTTTATATCTTGAATCATTTATAACTTCACGGCACATTAAGGTGTTCAGTCTTGCTAAAATATATTTCACCCTAATACATTATATATCGACTCTAGATTTGCTGGAAATGTGCTACTCAATTTGTGCTATTTGAACAAAAGAAAAACATGTCAGACTAATTGTGTCCCGATTAATCTCAGAGTTCCTGCAACAATTCTATATTTAACTAAAATTACACAAATATGTATCGAGTTGCTCAAACTGTTAAATTATTCTACATATTTGCCAGGGCAATTAGGTTTTACAATGGTTTTGGCTTTTATTTCCCTGAACACCCAAAGTCAACATTGAAGGGAGTTGTTCTCTCTTTAAAAAAAAAAGAAAAAAACAAGCTGAACTGCCAAAAATAACCTCTTAAATGCTTGAAAGGCCTCATTGACAGTCCAAATGTTTCCTCCTCTACTGAACGAAATCACCATGAGCTACATTTCCATAGCGTCTAGTAGCTGGTTGGCCTGGTTGAAACTAAGAGCAGCTGTCTCACACTACCATTGTTGTGTGGCAGGACCCAAAAGCAGGAGACGAGAATGGCGGGAGTACAAAAATCAAAAATCCTTTAATGAAACAAAAAGGCAACACAAGCACGGAGCCAACAAAACTCAAAATGCCTTACAGCCAAAACCAGCTCCAAGGAGACAGGTAGTACGAATAAGCAAGGGACAAGGGAAAGAGAAGGCAAGATATACAAACAGCACCGAGACACAGGTGCAAACAATCAGGGCAGACCGGAGCAAAGGAAGTCTAACTATAACTAAACACGGGGACACAGACCTTCAAAATAAAACAGGAACTAACAAAAAAACAAAAAAAACAAAAACCCCGCAACAACCATTCTTAGCCAAGTAATCACAGCAGCTCGTACCGTTTTCAGACAAAGGTAGCTTGAGTAAATTTACTAGGTGTTAAACAGAAATGATTGACAAGACATTTGAAGAGCAAGACTAGTTCGAGCTGATAGAAAGGCAACAGTAACTCAAATAACCACTCGTTACAACCAAGGTATGCAGAAGAGCATCTCTGAATGCACAACACGTCGAACCTTGAGGTGGATGGGCTACAGCAGCAGAAGACCAC
>JAOWBL010001182.1:0-15837 GCA_028564865.1 Zenarchopterus dispar | reverse complement strand
GTGATGAAAAAGCTTTCAGCTCTTACTTTCTAAACCCCTCAGAAGGAGTGAAATCTGCCCTGAATTGGTAGCTCTCTACCCACCACCAGTGGAAATGCACTAAATACCCTGATTTCCACCTGAGACTCTTTTATACACACATAAACATCCCTAACAACAACTGCCACGAGGTTGGCAGCCGATTTTAGGAGCAACAGAGTAAGTTAGTGTTGACTGGTAACTCAGGAAGGATGAAAAAGGAAACACATTATCTCTTCTACCTGCTGCAGCAGAACGCCTCGCAGCGAATCTTCACTGTTGGGACCACAACATTTCCCAGCCTGGCTTATCAGTGACTGGACAGATAAAACCACCAGCTTAATAAGACAAGGAAACATTTAAGTCTCACAATAACAGTCTAGCCTGTGGTAAGAAGTGGAAATATCAAAGGTCTCCCTCCTTTGTCTGGAAGCTGTATAACTGCTTGTAGGCATGAGAGAAAGATAATGAAAATTAAATTCTTGAATTAATTCAGTCACTATGTGAGATGCAAATGTGGAAGTTAATTTGGGGGCATTCATGGCAGCAAATACTGAAGAAACCCCTTGGGGCGTGTCTTTTGTATATTCATCAGTGTGAAGGATGGGATGTAATAAAGAATAGGAGTTTTCAAAAGCTTCTGAAAGTTGAGGCTGGGTTCTTACTGGATGCTTGAAAGTGCTTGTCTCGCATACTGCAGTGTTGTCCATAAGGACGGGGCCTGAGCTTGGAGAGGTTTATGTAAGACCAGAAGTTAAATAACATTCTTATGCTTCACAGCATCCTCGAGCTCTGGGAACTGGTGCTCTTTCACAATAATAAATACACTTTAATCCAAGTATAAGAGCATGATTTTTCATCAGACCCTGTCCTATTTTATTAAGACAAAGTATTTCTTTCATAAATTAGCTTGTCTAATTGTAGGCTGCAGTGTGCCACTAAATCACAAAAAGCTCTTCTGTTCTCTGCTGCTGAGAAATTGATCCTGTGAATAAGGTTAGGAACTTGTGATTTGTCTTTTGCTGCTTTCATTTTCAGTATTTCCGTGGCCCACATGCAATGTGGATGGAAAAGTCTAACATATAATGAAACGGACAGCACCGCGGGGCGATGGTTAAGACTGTCGTCTCACAGTGACAAGGTTTGAATCTTGGCTGGGACCTTTCTGTGTGGAGTTTGCTTAAGTGGGTTTTCTCTTTTTTCTCATTGCACTCGGACAGTTCAAACATGTGGATGATAGGTTAGTTTGTAACCACGACTGAGTAACTATGAGTGTGGGCTTGGTTGTCTGTGAGCTGTGAAAGGCTTCAGTGCTCTGCCAACCTGAACGGAGTGGGGTGTGTCTGGTAATAGTCAAAGGAATGAATTATTGATAAATCTGAATAATTTTAAACTTGGAAATTCAGAGTTTTCAAGGCTGATAGTTAAAATAATCATCATACATTGTGGTTTGAAACCACAAGGATACAATCCGTCTTTTCTCTTCAACTCAATGGTACGCCAAGCTTCTTTCAAAAAGAAGTCTGTCTTATATTCACGGCACATATTCTTCAACATCAAGAGCAATTTAAGATGTTTTTCACTTGCATATTGGCTTTTAGACTGCATTTGGTGGGAAGAAAAATGGGTTATTCCTTTGTCCGTTCTTTTGAATTGTACATTTCCTTTATAATAATAATAAATATTAATACATTTTCTCTATAGGCACCCTTCAAGGTTCCCAAGGTCACTGTACAAGCGTACATAACAGCAATAACACAGGACAATGCAACATAAAACATCAAAACAATAAAAGCGAGGAAAAAAAATACAAAGAATAAGCAGTTTTGAAAAGATGCATCTTCAGTAGGTATTTAAAAGTCTGAAAAGAGTCAGTATGACAAACATGATGTGGGAGAGAATTTCAGAGATGAGGGGCAGAGCAGCTGAAAGAACTGTGAGCTGGATGGAGGAGTTACTGAGACTCTGAGATGGTGTGTTGATGTGTAAAAGTTGAGACAGGTAGTGACGGGGGCGGGGGGCTCTGTGGATGACCTTGAAAGTAAACAGCAAAATCTTATATTCAATGCACGATTTAATGGGAAGCCAGTGCTTCAATACAGGAGTGGCATGATCGATGGAGGGTCTTCTTGTGATGATGGGGGCAGCTGAGTTTGGGGCTCATTTGCTGATGGATTCGAGAGGAAGACCAGAGAGATGAGAAGTTACTAGAGCGTGATCCAAAGTGGCAATATTTGTAGGTGACAGCAACTGGCGAAGGTGGTTGATATTTTGAATATAAGCAGAGGGAAGGATGTTATTGACATGTGATGAAAATGAGAGAGTATTGTCAAGGACAACACCCAGGCTCTTGGCCTGGGAGAAGTGAGAAGCGGTTGCATTGGCAATTGTGATTGAAAAGCTGTCGAATGTTGTAACAATATATTTAGCACCAATAAGTAGAACCTCAGTTTTTTCACAATCGAGTTTTAGGAAATTATTGCAAAACCGGGATTTAACATCTGTGAGGCTGTCAATGAGAAAGGTGGCTGATAGGGATGAAGAGGGTTTGGTAGACACATAGAGCTGGGTGTCATCAGCATTCCAGTGGAAGCTGATGTTAAATTTACAGAAAATATGGCCAAAAGGGAGGAAATAAATGATGAAAAGAAGCAGAGCAAGGACAGAACCCTGGGGAACACCTGTAGTTGCTGTACTTGCTCTTGTATACATCCAAGATGGCCTCTAGTACAGAAAAAAGAAAGTAACCATGCAGAAAGTTGCATCTTACACAATAACAAGAACTCTCTGAGATACCATCACAGCTCCAGTCACTTATGCTTGGAAATCTAGCACGAGTGGAGGAATAAATGCAGAAATAAATGAATAAAACTGTTAGACAGCCAAAGTGAATTAATGTAAGTATGTAATTCAATTTCAAATGAATATCATTTAGCTCCATGAGTTGACAGCTATGTGATGAACCTTTGAAAAGGATGAACAGCCCAAAGCAAGTATATTAAAAAAAAATATATATATATATATTTATATATATATATATATATATATATATATATATATACTTAAGCTGTGACAATAAGGAAGTTTCTTCAGGAGGGATAGAAATCACAACACTGTTAAGCTCAGCACAGAGTATGAAAGACATGCATTCTGTCCTGCAAAGTCCATGTCTTGCATTCAGGCAGCATCCTAATACCTTAACCTAAATGTCATCACAGAAAAAATACCATAATTTCCATCTGGTATTTCCTGTGCTACCAGCAAACTTTCATCTTTTCCAAAGAAAAAGCTTTTATGTGGTGACACTTCCAATGAAAGCTCATTTTCTAAAAGGAACAGCGCTTTTTCTCGTCTCCCCCGTGCTGGTGTTAGCGAGTGGCGTGAGTGAAGGAGAGGACATCCCCTCTGAAAAGTGCACAGCGGCTGCATTGTGGAGAGCTCATCTACAATAATGTGTTATTTTTGGTGTGTGTGTGTGTGTGTGTGTGTGTGTGTGTGTGTGTGTGTGTGTGTGTGTGTGTGTGTGTGTGTGTGTGCAATACAGGCGCAAAGGGGTTCTACACTCCTGTTGCCCAGCAACCCAGGCTGCAGTCACTGAAGTCTTTTTGCGATGCCGCTCGTGTCATGGCCATTTAAGGTGCAAAGGCAGGTCAGTGAGTGCCATTCGCCTTGAATCAGCATCAAGACTGAAAATGTGAGATGTCCATAGCCGATGGAAGAAATCACGTTTTTTCAATGTTATGTAAGATATAAAGCAATGTGAAAAGTACTTGTGCAAATTCACCATCACACGTTAGCTTAGATTTTTTTCCACACCTTACATGAAGAGGTGTTCTCTACATTACTGCAAAAAGCAAAAATGATATTACAAGCAGTGTTGAGAGTGAAAGCACTTTTAAATAACTTCTAATTTCCAAAGTAAAAAGAAAAAAAAAAGGAGATTTTATTTTGCATCTTCCAAAATCACATTTTTGTTTTCGTCAATAAAATTCCCTGATGTGAGGTTTTGGGGTTAGAGGGTTCATTTGTGTGGAGCAAGGTGTTTAGGCATAAGCAATAGCTGTACAGTAGCTACTTCACACTAGTTACTGCAGTTTCTCTCTCTCTCTTTTTTTTGTTTTGTTTTATTTTGTTTTGTTTTGTTTGGGTCACAGCCATGTGTGTAACACCCAGAAATGACCTCCTTGGACAGCTCAGCCAATCACATGGTTTTGAGACAAAGAAAGGAACAAACGACTCAAAACTCCAGCAGGTTCTGCTTTTTCACATCTATGTGTGAAAAAATATATCTCACCTCTCGTGTCATTGAGGTGTGACTGCTACTGGCTGCCCCAGCTTGCCACTGATATTTATATATTGAGTAAATCCTCATTCCCTTCAATGAGTTGTGAGTAATCCTCCTTTTGCTCCTCCCAGCAGAGTAATTGTGAAGGCAGGTAAGCAGTCCTCAGTCATAATTTGTTTTGATAGCAATGTGGTAATTTTCCGGTGGCAGCCATTAATCAGTGTTTTTCTACCACGTTAATGCCATGCTTGATTAATTAATTTGATCGTGATGTGACAGGATACGTTTCCAGCCTCGTTCGTTCAAGGGTTTCCTCAGCTGTTCCTGAAACAGACCACAAAGTAGCTCCTGGTTTCATTTTCTGCTCAAAAACTGATATTTTAAGAAACAAGGAACTAAACTATCATTAGTTCTACTTGTAAAACAAAGACATTTTCTTATCTTATATAGCTGCGAGGCTACATGAGGAGACTGATCCAAGATTATATCACAACAGAGGTCAATGCTAATTGCAGACTGTTGCAGGTAAACTGGAAACTCCAGTCAGTCCATATCTGTTCGATACCAGTTTAATTTCCACCCAGATGATGCCTGCTTTTTGGATGCCATAGATCGCCGAGACACCTGAAGATGAACTGCAAACGAATCACTATTTATGTTGATTGTGTGGGCCAAGATGAGCGTAAGAGTGAGCTATATCCCCTGTGACCTACATGGTGGGGAATACTGTGATTTAACACCCACACTAATCACCGTGCTGACATGCAGCCCAAGGGGAGTTTGAAGAGTGAAAGCAGCTGTAAAGATATCTGGTTCCCGGAGCAAAACAACTTGAGAAAAATGAAAATACTCTCATATTCATTTTCAAATAAGATGCATCTCAGGTATCCGCAATTAACTAAATAAATAGAACATCCTAACAATTTACTCCTATAGATATGGTTTCATTTTTGCGTGTTTATTTCGTTATTTATTTTCAACATGTTCAACATGTAAAGAAAGACGCTGGTTGAAATGTGTTCACATATATACAAAATAGACTCCGAAGCAGAAGACTGACTTCAAAAGATAATGAGCGCTTGGACTGCTGCGAGTTGAAGTCTCTAAAGGGAAACATGGAGCCACGAAGCCAAGTGATAGGAAGAGGAGGAGGACCTCCGTGGGAGCCTTCCTGCTAAAGTCGCACCACAAGATAATGTCCTCAGGCCGCAGCTCATTATACAAAACCCAGTCGTCAACACTTCCGCAGACTCCAAATAAAAGGTCTAAAATCATGACTTTTGTTCTCGCAGGCTTGAATATGCAGCAGTGAGACAGGACTCAAAAGAGCTTTTGTGGTTTGGTGACGTCGGCGATGTCACGAGTGCCTCGTTCAGTTGTATGGATTCTCCAGTCCACCCTTAGATGTGTATTGATTGATTTCTCTTTCACATGTAAAGAACTGAAAATCTGATGCAGGCAGCGAAATCCAGATCACAAGTTGAGAGTGTTGGTGTGAAAATCTGATAAGTCAAACATGAGTTTATTTATTTATTTTATTTAGGCCTTTAAGCCTTCTACAGCCTGAGGGCCTTCTGGAAAATCCAAACCTTGCCAATAAATTTTATAATATTGAGTCTCTAAAGAACCCAGAAATTTGAAATTGAAAGCATTTATGAGATAAACCTTTTGTTTTTATTGTAAATTATTGAGTTTGTCTTCATATTTATTGATGATATTGATATTACATATCCTCGAGTGCCTAATTTTAAGAACTTGCTTTTAAGGACACCATAGTTATTTCTCTTATGTTTGAAAAAACAATTTGTTAGGCTAATGCATCATGTTTATGCACATCTTCGCTGCAATGCGTTTGTTGTGCCTGCTCTAAAATTGTTTTCAGCGCTCCCTTCGCTCAGCAGGAGTCAAAAAGAGTCACGTCTTTAAGACAGGAAGAAAAATGCTTTTTTTTCCGTCTATTAAAACCCAGCAAGCTACAAGACCTGACGATGACAGTTCAACACGGCATTAATGAGGGAGACGCCAGAGGGGGAAAAAAAAAAAAATCTGAAACATAAAGTTCTTTCCACATGAGTGCCAACTGTGTCTCATCCCAGTCAGGTCACTGATACAAAAACACTCTTAGGAAAAGGAGAGCAATTAACTGGATTCATTGAAGCCTGGCATTTGTGATTCGACTTCACACATGAAACTATTTTCACTTGGCTACAAAGGAACAATAAACTGTTATTTGCAGAAAGTCTCATGATCTGTGGAATATTTTTGTCTCCATCAGGCTTAATTACATGTTGACTTAATTACTGAGGAAACATAGATCAAGGCGTAATTATGCTGCAGACAGAAAAGGTCTTGTGACCAATAAACAGTTGATCATTTTCTGCAGGATGAGGAAAGTGCAACCTTTGTAGAAATGATTCACGTGGATTCAGCAGGACTGGGAGAGAGGAGATGCAACTCGTTTTCCATCATTAAATCCCCCGAGGATTTGCAAAGCAAGCTTGCAGACAAGGCATGACAAATGCTACCAACACAGAGGTGTAATTAAATGAAACTTTAAGCGTTTTTTTTTGTTTGCTGAAGTTGTGTATAATTCTGCTTCCTGAGCTTTTCCAGACCTGTACTTGACATTGCTCCTTGCAGATTTTCACCAGAGCTTGTGCATTTTTATTTTTATCTTTTTCATTTTTTTGAATGGTTCTGCATTCATAAGCATACTGGGGAAAAAAAAGCTGAGCTTATACCCCTTTTGAAAGCTGTATTGAACCATCTGTTCCCAAGGTCCAGAATGTATTTTGCACACAATGCTTTGTCAAACAGATTGTGGATGAACTCTTAAACAGCTTAATACTGTACGCCATTATCCTTTTTGCTGTGCAATTAGCAGAAATTACCATGGCAATTTGGTACATTAATGCAACAATGTCATCCATAATAAGATAGCTGTCTTGTTAATTGCCATGTAGCATGAAACATACGTTCCTGCTGAATTCTCTTTTTAAAGACAAACGGACAGGAAGATCATCTGAATCTTCTCCTTCGCAAGGACACCCGAAATGTGAGGAAAAGAGAAACATAAATGCTCTGTGTTCAACCACTGCTACCCGCAACAGTGATACGATTTAACTTGAGGCAGAGGCCGCAAAAGTGAGTCAAAAATGCTGAGGATATGGATTTATTTTCACATTAAAATCTGTTTTTCTTTTGAATATAAAAAAGAAGAAACAGGAGGAGCCAAATTTTTAAAAAATTCGCCTGCTGTTCTTCGAGTGCGTAATTAAGGACTCAGCTGAACAAAGTTGTAGTCATTTGGCAGAAATACGAAGATGCACCACACAAGAAAAGATGGAGATGACACAGAAACAACACAAACAAATGCACTTGTACTTTTATTTCTTTTATTTACTTATTTAATATTTTTGTCTTTCAAATAGTTGTTTTCCCTAAGACTCAACTGTCATCAATTGCAAGCCTTTTTCCTCTTCTTATAGTTGGGGATTTTATTTTTGTAGTGTTGCGTACACATGTGCACGTCTGCCATAAGGATCCAAAAACATAAAGAGGATGAAGATGACAAACAGAAGACAGGGCGATGAATTAATCAGACGATCAGCGAATCAAAAAGAGTCTGCTTTGGCTCACGCTTAAAGCTTCAATGATCAAAGTTCGCTGCATCTCAGAGTGGACACGACATGCCCTTTCATGTTTATGGACTGGTCAAAATGTTTCAATTATGAATTTATTAACTTAGATACCATTGTATGCGAGGCAGCGTGTGTTCATGAGAATCTCAGCTTCCAGCTATCCACAATGATGTCATCGGTCCAGCCAACGGAAAGTAAAAGTGTTTGACGGTTTCTGTGACTGTGGGTCAGGACACTGAGGCGTATGACTTCACCCATCTTGCAGTACATTTGTCTCCTATGGTCACCCTGCAGATGGAGATCCCACAGGAGGGTGGACCCATCTCGTTTGTTTGGGCTAAGCCTGACAGGGTCCTATGGGTGGAGCCCTGACCACCAGGTCTTCACTAACACCCACAGGCCCATCCCCTGGCCTGACCTCAGGGTGTGACACCTGTAACACCCCCTAACAACTGAGACACTTTGCTCTTTGATTTGTTCCTACACACTGATGGCAGATCTTTGGAGGTGAACTCCTTGCTCCTTGACTTGTTCTTGGTCTGTCCCTAAGTAATCTCTCAATGTTTTGTTTTTATAACTTGTAGCCTTTGGTCTGTTTCTGACCCGATGCCAGCAGGATTGTGCACATTCATGAGACACCCTGGCCCTTCATCGAAAGCCAAATGAAATTCAACCAATTAATAGATGCCCAAGAACCTCGAGATATTTTTGTTTATTGTTCTAAAGTAATTACAAACTGTTTGGATGGGAGACTAATGTAAAAAAGACCCTAGAAAAGAGAAGGTAGCTGGAAAAGGCCATCTGACACAAATTTTCCCAATTCACTCTCAGACTCCAGCCTTACTTTTGGTTCCTAGAGTTTTTTAAAGTAGAATGAGAGGCAAAGACTTCAGTTTTCACACTCTTCTCTTGTGGAACAAACTCCACCTGTCTACCTTTACATCAGGATTAAAAAAAAAAAAAATCTGACCTTGAGCCATCTGTTTATAGCTTGCTTGCTATCTGACTAGACTGCTGGAGGATCTCCTATGATGCTCTCATCACTCTCCAATTACAGTCTGTGTGTGTTTGTTTGTTTGTTTGTTTTTTAATGTTTGTTGGCATCTCTGTCCAGGCCTCTCAGCCCCTGACCAATCGAGACAGATGGTTGCTTTCCCTCAGTCTGGCTCTGCTGGAGGCTCTCTTCTCTCTACTGTCACTTGCTGACTTGGACATGCTCAGGACGAGGAACAGAACTGAACTAAAGATTCAGAGTACAGATTTCACTGTATAAATGAACTATAAAACCATTTTTCTTGAAATAAACTGCCATTAAACAAATACTGTAATTAGACTGTATTTAATTGGTTTTGAATTGGACTTATTTGTCTTTCCCAATCTTGAAAAATGCTTTATAATCAACAACAATTTGATGCAAAGAGAGGTAAAATTACAGCAAATTTGCCAAAATTGTTTAAAAGGTAAAACAGATAAGCTGAAATGTAATATACGGGGTATTCTCTGTAGTGACACCCACTGTTCAGGATGAAGACTCCAGTAAGTGGAACACACCTGGAACACCTGGACAAGTGGGTGCAAATGAGACACACGAACCTTCAAAGGTGCTGCTCTGGAAATCCTTATCAGACTTTATTTTCTATTCTCATGTAGAGATTTGCATTTGCATGCCAAGGTAAATGTTGAGTGACATCACAAACAATATACTCTGTTTCACCACTAGGAGTGGATTATTTAATGAGTTCAAACTTAAAGTACTTCAGAGAAGTTGACCCCTGAGGTCAACTTCCACCTCCTGATAAACTGGCTGTCGCCTGGAGCCGAAACATGGGCCTGTGATGGGGCCATCACCAATTCAAATTATCAGTCCAACAAGGACAAAGTTCTCTACTTTTACCCCAAATTGAAAAAAAAAAAAACATCCTTGAGACAAAAGAAAAGCATAAGTAGGTAGGCGTCTGTTAAAATGTCAGTCTGCTGCTCGTCAAGGTGTTTTTGAGCATAATGGATGATGTAAAAATGTCTACTCTGGCATTCTGCTCTCTCCAAAGCTGCCTCTCTCAGGCTGGGTTTAAGCACTGTCTTTGTTCCTCCATAACTTGTCTTTTCACAGGGGGATAAACACTGCCTTATTAGCCGCACAGCTGTGCAAAACCTGAGCATCCATTGTTAAAATTTTCATAAATGTGCAAAGGTCAAAGAATGAACTGATCTCCAAAAGAAGTAACATAAAAGCTGGGATATTCTTTCAAACATTAGAAGAAAGATGGCAATTTTATTTTGTTTTTGTTTTGACAAAACTGAGTGCAATCCTTTAGCAAAAAGTAGTTTATTCAAGTGTACTACAAATATACTTATTTTATTTCTGAAACTGAGGCAGTATACTTGAAGTTTACTTTTTTCATACTATTTTTTATATACTTAAGAATAATATAGTGAAGTGTACTTGGCTTATAAGGAAAAGTATAAAGAAAAGCCTAAGTACATTAATACTACAACTTACACTTATACTTTAATACTAAAACTTGTACTAGTACTTTGGAATACTTTTTTACTTTTACTTTTTAACTTGATCCAAGTGCAGAATAAGGTCAAGTCATTGACTTGTGCTTATATTTAATTCAACGGAATAAAAATGTTTTTCACTACACACATTTACCTTGAAGTATTACCCCTGATATAAATTTCCATGTTCAAGTTTATACTGAGCTGGAGTTTAAATGTTTACAGCAAATAGTATGTGTGCTCACTTCCATTATCTTATGTACATACAGTATGAGTTAACTTTAAGAATACTTTCAAAAGTATTTTTCTAGTATATGAATTTCATGCTACAAGAAATATGTTCAACAAACTTACAAGTATACTTAAAGTATAATAAGTAAACTATTAAAATACAAATACATAGTATTTTTTAGTTTTAATGATTTTTAAGTTCATTGTAGTATACTTCATTAAACTAAAATGTGGACTAGATGCACATACTTAGTTCACTAGTAGTATATAGATGAGTGTATTTTTCAATACTTGAAAGTGTACTTTAGTAAAATTGGTGTCATTATGAAATATAGTTAAAGTGTACTTTTCTAAACTTAAAAATGTTCCAATTTAGTCCGAAGAAGTATTATGTTACTATACTTTGTAGTATACTAAAAGTACAAGGTCCGTAGTATACTTGTTATACTTAAACTCAAGTATACGTAATGAAATAAACTAGTATACTACTCAAGTATACTACTTTTTGCTAAGGGATAGTTACCCCAGAAAAATTTAATCTCATATATGACTATGCCAAAGAGGGAGATCTTAGTAGTTTGAACTGCGGTTCGTAAAAGCTGCTCAAAATATGTATCAAAACTAATTCTGGTCACATGAGACCAAATAGATCTTTTATGTTGGCAAAAGAGCCACTGACAATACCTAAATGAGAACGGATGAACAGTAAAATCCTGTAATGCCTCTTTCTCCCACCAGTGGTGTGTTTTGCTGTTTCTTGCTGGCTAGCTAATGAACTTTCACGTGCTGCGCTGCCCCCATGTGGTCAGAGGTGGTGTTGTTACACGGAGAGGCTTTAAAAAAGCTACGTAATGAAATTTTTAAAACTTTGTACTCTTAATCATCAAATTTATTCCGTTTATCAGCACAAGATACTTTTCTATAGCTGCAGCATGACTTTCTAGAAATTAAGAAATAAATAAATAACAAATTTCCTCAAAGCAAAAAATGGCTATAGGAAAATAGGAACGCATTTTAAAAATTTGAGATTTGGAATACTGAAGATTTTACAATGGATTTCTAAAATGGTAAATCAAATGGATGTTTGACTGAAAAAGCCCTTCCAGATGTTTCTAGAGGTTCTGGATTAGTGCTAGGAGGTTTTCTGTTCGGCAACACCTGCACAAAGTAACCAGCTGTGTAAGAGTCATCAGAGGAACCTCTCTCCTGC
Source organism: Zenarchopterus dispar (assembly GCA_028564865.1). Taxonomy (NCBI): domain Eukaryota; kingdom Metazoa; phylum Chordata; class Actinopteri; order Beloniformes; family Zenarchopteridae; genus Zenarchopterus; species Zenarchopterus dispar. Next base: position 3,950 of record JAOWBL010001182.1, on the reverse strand, counting down.
ATCCACAGCACAAAGTTCAATGTCCGATTTTTACAAATGGGCATATAAATAAGCCTGCTGCATATTCAATATAACTGAAATGGTCCTGTTGATTGATGTAATTGAAATTGTTGTTATTTCAGCAGAAAAGTTTCATAACGGTAAAAACATAAAAACCTTGCAAGACAAAACACATCTCCTCAGCAGATAAAAAGGTGAGTTAATTAGGACTTTGGGATTATGTTGCAGCTGGGGAAACATGGACCATTTCATGGGGAAAATGAGAGAGTCAATAAAATTACATACCAGGAAATTGTAAAGGCATGATCAGTCCTCAAAAGAGAATGCCTTCAAGAATATCCAGCAATCACATAAACCAGGATGCCTTTTATAGGAGAAATTGTTAAAAACCCTCCTTAAGACTTATTAGCTAGAAAAAGCATTTGCAGCTTGAGATACTCGCCAAATAAAGTGTTATTAGGTCCTGTCAGTGCAGGGTTCCTCTTTTTCTCTTTTTTTCTAACTTTTTGAGGGTTGAAATGATTACGTAATATATTTAATTAAAGTTTAAGCTTTTTTTGGTAATAAAGTCAACTTGGCTTCATATAAGGGTGCCTGAACTTACCAGTCACCGTTTTGTTCTTCCTTTTTAATTCATTTGGCATAACTCTAGCTGAAATGAGGAGCTGGTGGTTAATAGTGGTGATAACCTAAAACTTGAGTTACAACCGTTTTACACACTCCACCTCCACTCCAGTGAAATTTGAAGCATCCCAAATAAGCTTCTGGCTGAATATGTGAAATATTGGACTGAAAGCCTCAGTAGATGGGCTGCGGTTCTCTCTCTCTCTCTCTCTCTCTCTCTCTCTCTCTCTCTCTCCCACTCTCTCTCCTTTTTCCAACGCCAGTGCGCACAGTCCCCATCAGTGCGGCGGTAGAAGCGCAGCGCATCCACACTGAAGATGAAGCCAAATCCGTAGCAGCGCGTCGGACACGATGTGTCCAAACACCTGGAGGGGATCCACGCGTGTGATGTGCCCACCCTGGTCCTTTAACGCTTTGTTTTAACGCGTCTTTTGTTGAGAACGCAATGTCCTGGTTGAATTTTCCTCGAAGACTGTGAAGTGGGAGGAAAGCGCATCTCCCTGAAACCATGTGGAGAGCGAACACGACCCTTGGTGGGAGCTCAAGAGGTTAAAAAAAAAAAGAGAAAAAAAATTTCTTGGAGAAAAAGAGCCTTCTTGGAAGCAGAAATTTACGAGATGGTAGAGAAGTAAGTACACAACCCGCAAGTTGGTGATAATAAATAGACTTTATGACTTGTATTAACCTGCTGTTAAGTTTGATCCTCAGATGAGGCAGGGTTTAAGAACTAGTCATGCTACCTAGTAATAGTTTAAATATTTAGTTGTCCATGAGTGAATTATGGCACTTTTTCAAATTATTTCTTACACAAATTTATTCTTGGAGACTACTAAAAATTTTTTTTTTTTAATTTTAACGCACTATATGTGATGCTTGATTTGAATTCCGTTACTCCCCTTTAACGAGAAATAATAGCCTAATGTAAAAGCCCACATCAGTTATGTAATTTGTCATCCTTTAAAATATATGTTCACTTCTGTGTGAGGGCTGCTCTCCGTAAGTTGTTTTCTGTAAAATACTGACCAGGAGGTCTGCTTGGGTTGGTTATGTAACTGCATCTGTGCAAAGCTGTTTGAGAAACGAGAGTGTGACAAACAGTGTTCAATTTTTAATGAGTTAAATTCATCGTTTTGCTGAAGCCGTAAATTGGGATTGTTGCACCCCCCCAGCAACAGAAGTGGTCTTTACAATCCTGTCAGGATAGGGTTACATGATCCGTTATTGCTATACTGCGTTTGCACAGATGACAGAATTACTGTGATCCCTTATTCCGTGCGCGCGTTTCATCATACTGAACGCACGAGTTTAATACTTTATTATCGGGCAGCCTAACTGAGTCGTATCCAGGTAGAAGGAAGAGTCCATTAGGTCCAGATGGGAGGATACTGAAACACTGGGAGATAAAAAGCCAGCTGATGCTGGGAAGTTGTTGTTTATCACTGTTTGTCAAAAAAGTCCTGCTTCACTATTTTCTAAGAGAAGATCTTGAAGATATCTCAGGCTAATGACAGAATGCTCTGGAGGACACTGGAGAAGCCAGATTTCATTATAGAGACACCATGTTTTCAAAACTCTTCAGACTTGTTTTTTTCTCTCTTCACTCTCACTTCCAATTTGCACCAATGCAACCAAAACACTTCAAAACCTGAGGATCAGCTCCAGTATTAAAAAAAAAGATATACATTTAAAAAAAGGGGATTATTTTTGAAAGACCAGACTGTTTGCCAGGATGTTACTAATTTGCTGAGCTAATGGGCTTACAAGATGAAAAGTTAACTGGTACTCACTTCACTGGCTCATTAATCCATTTATAGATGAAAAATTTAAGACATGCATAGCTAACTTTGTGTTTTTTGTTGGGGGCGTGGGGAGAGGGTGATTAAGTTATCCTCATACTCCCATCATAAAGAACTGCATTTCCTTATTATTAATACATTAATAAGTTAAATAAATACATAATAAGTGGGTTTCCATTAGCAGTGGTCCAGGGTAGTTTGAGGGCATCCGGATTTTTTGGTGCTTCTACATTTCTACTGTTCTGCAAGTCCCAATACCCAAGATTGTATATTTCACCATGGTCCTGAAAAACTGCTGGGTGGAGTGTGGCGTTGAATTGGTGTTAACTGAATATGGTTTCGGCAGGAGATTGCTTAACTATCTCAGTTGTAGCTTGTTTTTCTATGTTTTGTTCTTCTTCTTTGCTGTCTAAAGTGGTGCAGAACTGCCACCAGATAATATGAAGTGGGAGTTCGCAAAGTCAGTGGATCCTACTGAGTCCTTCACTGTAAATGGAGACATGACTCCTGAAAGGACTGAGAAGGAGGTCGACCCTGTTTCAGTTTCACCCTCCGAGGTTTACCCCACTATTAGGAATTTCCATCAACCTCACATAGCTAGTAATGCCATGGTTATAAACTTTACAAAGCTGTGTGGAAATATGGCATTACACTCTTGCTTAAAGTGAAATACCTTTGCCAGGTGAGGCAGTTAAAATCAGAGAATGCTGTTTTTTTCTCAACAGCATAGTAAAAATGAAATTTTACTATTTTACTTTTCTTAAAAAGCTATCATGACATTCTGTTCGAAAAGTGTTCCAGGTAGGACACAGTTGTATGTAGCTATTATGAACTTTACTTTTTAAAAACATTTTTTAGGATTTCCTTAGTCTTTATAAAGTGTAAACATGCAGGTCAGATGGCCCCTGAAAAGATTATGGAACACAAACACAAAAAAATGTAAAAATCATGATGCTTATTTACTATAAGATGTGTTTAGATATTTCATGAGATCTTAACACATGGTTGCACCATCCTGGTCAGTCTTCCCCATCAGACATGCCAAGACGTGTAGCATTCATTGTGACCTAGAGGAACATGTGAATCTAACAGCTGGCTGCTCTATTCATCAACTTATACCTTCACAAAGAAATAAACATCTCTCTGGGTCTGAAGAGTGAGGATGCTGTTGAGAAAAAAACAAAGTTCTCTGGTTGTAACCTCCTCACTTGTCAAAGGTATTTCAGGGAGGTTAACAGGTAATAAAATAGCTATGCAACAGCAGGTTTCAGTCATTTCAAACTGATTTGGAGTAATTATTTCTGAATTTTGGGTTGGGATGCAATTTTTAGGCTGCACATCAATCTGTCAGTAGTCTAGTCACAACAAAATAGTTTGTGAACTTGTTATTGAAAAGGAATTGAGTAAACTGAATAAACATTTTGACAAGTGATCAAAAGTGAACCCTGGCTCATCCTATACTTTCTCTTGTGTTGGCTACGTGAAGAGTTAGAAAAAAGTGAAGTCAGTAATCATAAACCTTTTATATAT
>JAOWBL010001181.1:0-14331 GCA_028564865.1 Zenarchopterus dispar | reverse complement strand
AGATCCCAAGGTGTTCCTTCTCTGGATCGGGGATCAGGTGCTGCCCCAAGTGGAGGAATTCAAGTATCTCAGGGTCTTGTTCATGAGTGAGGGAAGGATGGAGCTGGAGATCGATAGGTGGATCGGTGCAGTGTTCTCAGTGATGTGGACTCTGCATCAGTCTGTCATGGTGAAGAAGGAGCTGAGCCGAAAGGTGAAGCTCTCGATTTACCAGTCAGTCTACGTTTCTACCCTCTGGTGGGGATGCCTCCTGGTGAGGTTTTCCGGGCATGTCCTACTGGGAGGAGACCCTGGGGAGGGCCCAGGACATGTCGGAGGGACTATGTCTCTTGGCTGGCCTGGGAACACCTTGGGATCCCCCCCAGATGAACTGGACCAACACAACAGTAATGATAGTAATAATAATAGTTATAATAATCATAATAATTATAGTAGTATTAGCTAGCCATGACCATTGGAGGCAAGTTTAAATAGTTGGAGTGGGTGTCGCGCCAACAAGAGCACCCTGGACAGCCTCCATCCCCCATCCCACCACCACCTCCTATCACCACCATGCGACCAATTGGAAGCTGTGAAAATGGGAAATACCAAATGAAGGAACTCATCATTCAGAGCCAGGCTGTTACTAATGTTTTCAATAAGACTGATGAAAGAAGGAAGTCCTAGAAACCTCGTGTGAGAGTTAAAGGAGAAATCCTAGTCAGAAAAAAACAAACAAACAAAAAAACTGATACAGTGACGCAGCCAGTTCTACTATCGTACCACATTTGCAGTCAACAACATAGCATGATAATCAAAATGTTTTTCTGAACCAGCAGGAATTGTCTCCGCCTCATTTAAAGGACTACATCTGATCATGGCATCACAGGTACATCATAACAAATTAGATGGGACGGTTTCCATCTAATGATGTTTATCACTTGATGTGTAGAAGCAGGGACTTAATTACATTTCCTTTCCTTGGTGTGAAACTAAGTGTTTATCCTTGATCCAGGCAGGCCTATTTGTGTTTCGTGATAGTCTAAGTGCATTATAACTGAAAACCTATCTACAGAGGACTTCAATTACACCCTGACAAGAGGGGATGTTTCTCAGACTCCACGCAAATGCCTTTCTCGTTTAAGCCAATTAAGAGATTTGACGAAAACACTCCTTTCATTATTCATCATGAAGCGTGTCAGCCCTGTCTAGTAGACCTGCTTTCACCCTGATCTAAGTGCTGTTAAACACAACACCACTGTGAATGTGAAATGTTTCAGAAACACAGATACTGGCTCGGGGTGCTGCCGGTCTGTTTCCACTCGCTCCTGCCAAGGATTTACTCTTGTGAAGACATCCTACAGAGCTGACGGTAATTAAACTCTGTATTTCCACTGAACTCCTTCATCTCATCCTACATCCTCCCTTACCTCTTTCCTTTAATGCAGTTTTCATCCTAAGGAGGTGCACTGAATAAGCGATGCAGGTTTCTGAGAGTGCATGTGTTAATTAGCTTGTTTTTATGAGCGTGGCGTGCTCCCGCTGACCTTTTTGGAGATATAGCCAGTAGCCCAGGGCCAAATGCCTGCAGAGAGACAAAGTGAGAGCTGCAAGCCACGAGATTATGAAGATGCAGCTGCCCAGATCTACTCTAGTCGGATGAAGTCAGACCACTGAGTTCATCACGCTTAAAGTAGCCGACATCAGTCAACCAATCAGGTATTTGAAGGGTTTCAGTAATAGTCCATTTAATGTCATGTTGACATATGAAAAACATTATCATAACAATAAAATGCTTTACAATGTAATTTTACTGTCACATTTTGTCTTCCTGCTCACTTCCATTTAAAAATTACAACTCTGGCTCCAGCTTGTATGTAGGGATTTAAAGTGTTGAGCTCATACTAATAACACAGTGTTACTAATGTGTTGCAATTATTGTAAATAGAGGTGTCAGCAGGAGTTCAACCAATCAGAAAACACTTGCACCAAATCTGCTTGTTTACATGTAGATTCTCGGTCTTTCTTGTTCTGAAACAATTACAGGTTTTTAGAGTGATTCCAGGTGCAAAGCTACAGGTGGAACAGTTGTAGATGGTTGAAAATGAACATAATATAAACAAACGTGTAATTTCAAAGACAAGCTTTGTTTTAACTCCATCCATCCATCCATTTTCTATACCCGTTGGTTTCTGTGCAGGGTCACACCTAAACAGGGGTACACCTGCATAGGTCACCTGACAGGCCACGTACATAGGGGAACCATACACACTAGGGGCAATTTGTAATCATCAATTAACCTAACTTACATGTTTTTGGACTGTGGGAGGAAGCCAAGCACCCGGTGAGAACATGCAAACTTTATTGTTCTTTTATTACCTTGGGGAGAAGACCTTTTGAACCCCTATTCTTGATTCTCCACCATGTTAGTCAATTTTATTGTGTCAAAATGTAAGCCAGAGCCACAACAACAACGCCATTAAGTTCTTGATTGGGTCTGGCTTTGCAGATAGTTGCTTCACCAGATCAATGACAGATTCCACTAGTGACTCATGGGCATCATTCGTTGACATCTGAGCCATAGATCCCTGAAATTTATATATATTTCAGTCATAGCACATAGAAAAAAAAAACAGTAACAGTTTATGACAGGATTTGTTTTTGCACCACAGTCGAGGAGTTTGTGAATTTGCCTGCTCATGCTCCCATGGCGCGTGACTTGTGTGATGTAAAGGATTTCTTTTTAGACACTGAGCTCATAAATGACAGAAAACCACATATTCTTTCAAATATCAAGAGGCATTAATGCACACAGTTCTGGAAAAACATTAGGTTCAAGACACACTTTAAGCTTCTACTTGGAAGAGATAAACAAAAAGATCTCAGATTTACCAAAGTCTTGTTTCTTGGATATCTAAAATAAAGTTAAACTCTTGATTTTAGTTCAGTTTTCGAGCACAAAGCTAGCAGAAAAAAAAACAGTTTATCCTGTAATACAGGGTTTGACTGCCTCCTTTTTAAATTTCCTGCTTAGAGGTACCTTGTATGTGTAAATTCCCAAAAATGAAATAGATTGCTTCATCTTACACTCATTTGGCCAATGTACCTGTGAAATGACTGCAGAAGATTTGCACAGCGTTTCTAGGGAAACGATGTAATGGTATATTTATGCGTATTCTGCTAAGAGGCTTTTATTTTATTTTGGGCAAGCAGAGATTTTCTAAAGAAAATGAACGGTCTGACTATATTGGAGGAATTGTCTATTTTTTTTTTTTTTTTTGGTTGTTAATCATTGTTGTGCAGTTGTCATTTTTAGTGACCATTGGACTGCAATCTTGATTCTCATGTCTTATTGTCTTTTGTAAGCTTAAGGAAAAAAAAAAAAAGATTTATCCAAGATTGATTATATGCTTTCACCAGCTTCCAGTATTTCACAGAACACCATAATACTCTGAAAGATTTACCAGCAGAGCCCATTTAGATTCAAAAATGGACATGGCATCAGACTTTTCCAATCTGGATCTATTGCTTCGTGAAACATGTATATGGCACATTACTGACGTCGCCGTCTGATGGCCTCTATATATCTGGGAAGTTTAAAAAAAAACCCTAAAACAAACTCTGCAACTCAGTTTGGATTTCAATAGTGGGCTGATAAATCTCTTTGAAACAACTTGTGAGAAAAGAATGACTTTGTACAGTAATTGTGTTGTGGATTACAACAAACCTGCTGCGAAAAAGCTCTGCATCATCGCTCTCTGTGTGATGTGCTTCCCAAGACTAATACAAAGAGAGATCAGGAAAAAATAGAGTAAGCTCTTAATCCAATCAGATTCAAAGCCACAATGTGATATCAGCTTGTAAAAAACAAAAACCCCCCAAAACAGAAAATACTCAAAATGTTGTGATTTAGTCACTTCCTATTGTTAATGAGTTTTTGATGGTATTTTTATACAAAAACTTTCTTCTGGGTTTAAGTGAACATATTTAGCAGATATCCTAAATAGTTTATCTGGTTCTGATGTAAATTTGAAGATAGCAGGAGAAGCCAAGTGAAGAGAAGGTAATGTTAGAGTGACACCAGAGACTGAATGGACCAAGGTGAGAAAAATGATTTAATTCACTTGACAGATGTCTGTAATCGACTTTACTTGCCATGAATAAGCTATTAGATACCAGAAAGATTTAAGAAACAGGAACCAAAAGAGAGAGAGAGGAAAAAAAAGGGTGGAAAAGAGTGTCCTTTCTGAGTTGGGGATCAAGTGGAGGAGTTCAGGTATCTCGGGGTCTTGTTCATGAGTGAGGGAAGAACAAAATAAAGGGAAAATACAGCAATGTTAGAAGAAAAAATTAAACATTTTTTTCAGGAGAAAATGAAAAATAAAGTCAGGAAGGAGGAATAATATGAGGGGAATGGATCAAAGAGAGATCAATAGGCTGATTGGTGCAGTGTCTGGGTTGATGTGGACTCTGTATCGGTCTGTCGTGGTGAAGAAGGAGCTGAGCCGATACAAGCAGCAGAATTGGGTTTCCTCTGTAGGGTGCCCGGGCACTCCCTCAGAGATAGGGCAAGAAGCTTGGTGATCTGGGAGGAGCTCAGAGTAGAACTGCTGCTCCTCCACATCGAGAGGAACCAGGTGAGGTGACTAGGGCATCTGGTGAGGATGCCTCCCTGGTGAGGTTTTCCAGGCATGTCTCACTGGGAGGAGACCCCGGGAAAGACCCAGGACACGTTGGAGGGACTTAATCTCTTGGCTGGCCTGGGAACAACCTGGGATCCCCCCAGATGAGCTGGACAAAGTAGATGGGGAGAAGGAAGTCTGGGTCTCCATGTTTAGGGTACTGACCCAACCATAGATAAGTGAAAGAAGATGGATGGATGGAACCAAGAGATTAGTTCCTGCAGTGACCTTGCAGATTCTTTAATCCTTTGTGTTCAGTGCAGAAACGAGTGCGGCACGGCTTCCTTGTTCGGGCCAAATCAGGACAAAGTGTTGTTGTGTCCAACTGTTACGCAGCTGCGCTGGAAACCATTTGTTTGATTTCAGGGTGGATGAGAAGCTTGTTTTTTTTTAATGCAATGACCACACTCTCTTTAATTATAAGAAGTGTTCTTTATCAATATGTTTTGAAAGTTGAGGCCGTGTTGAACCTATCTGTGGATTCTCCAGCTTCTTCCCACGGTTCTGGACATGCTTCACAGCTCGATAAAAGCTTTTACTTCGTCTGCATGTGTGAGCATGAAAGTCTTGGCAGCCATCCTCAGTCACCTCACATAAAATCTGTCTGGAACCCCAACAAGTTCACAGAAACTTCCACCGATCCAATCACAACAGGGTGCAAAAGGCTTTACGCAATGACTCACACATGAGACTTTACTGCAAAACCACCAACAACAGTCATTTAAAAAAAAAAAAAATACTACATACACTTTTTGGCTGATACATAGCTGTTTTTTTTTCCTTCAACAGCAAAAGACAGATAAACAGACGACATAAGAAGTGGTATGAAGGGAGACAGAAACCAGAAACAGACTCAGTTATAAAATCTAGACAGTTTTTTAAAATTTTTTTCTATATTACCCAGAATTCTCTTTGCATACCAATACCAACCAATTCACCCATCCATCTTTCCCATTTACTCCTATCCAGAGTTTCCTGGAGTCTATCTCAGGTCTCTTTAGATGAACGGCAGGTGTAGACCCTGAACATGTCACCAGTCCATCATACAGACAAACAACTACGCAAACTCAAAAGAACAAATACCAACCTCACGTGGTAATAGGCCTTTAAAGGGAACATCCAATCTTTGTTAGAGACCCAAAACAAGTCGGTAGACTGTTGGCTTGTCTCTGTTTTTCTTCAGTGAACATGATTTGCTTTGTGTGCTTTGAATAAATATCTAAAGAAAGGAGGTTGTACTTCATGTTTGTTTTCAAAATCTTGCTGCTTCTCACCAGTCTTTCCAGCGTCTCCTACTCACCCTTTAAGAATAATTAGTTACGGTCAGACATTTAAGATGCTTTGTTGATATTTTACAGGTTTCCATGGAGACTTATCCCACTCATGTCACCTCAGGAAATCCTGCACATCCAAAAGCGATGCTTTGCAAGAAACCTGTGCGATAATTTGGTGATGAGAGCAGCCTGATAAAAGGAGCCCTGAGGATGCCCATTGTGTCTATATGTCCACTTTTTAATCTTAACATCTTTCAAGCATCGCGGTTACATCAATTCTACTTTAAATTATGCCACCAGCTAAAGTCTGCACAAATGTTCATGGTAAATCCTAATATCTTTGTTGGCATGTGAGGCTTTGAGTGATGAAATTTGATGCAGATGTGCAGCATAAACTATGATAACATCATAAACACCAGCAGCATCATTTGCTCACAAATATCCCATGACATTGATTCATGAATACACACTTAAATATCTCACACTTGACTGCATAAAATACCATATTAACCTTGACTGGGCTCCATTGTTGTTTTCATTCATTCATCATGTTCACACTAAGCTTCTAATTCTGTACTTTTCCATTATTTTTCTTGAATGAGCTCTCAGGACAATGAACACATTGAGAACAATGTGAGTCTCAGTATCTTGTCCAAAGACAATATGTCAGTGGGGTAAGACCAAATGGTACTAACAGCTTAGTGGTTTTAAATGAAAAAAATAAGTTCCTGATAGATACAGGGGAAGATGTTTAACACCAAAAATGGTAATAACTGGCCATTTTGGCAGTTATTTCATCTTCACTCAGCTCATACTAACCAAAGGGCCAGACAGCGCTGAAGCATGTAGTTCCTGAAATGACCACTAGGGGGCTCATGTTAAAATGACTCCCTTTGCAGCAAAAAACAGCATATTTTCAATCTGGCTCTTTAAAAAAGTATCTAAAGCTAGATTTCACATTCATGACAACTACATGGTTGTGTACCATATTGGAAAGAAAATATAAAAAGCCACAAACTTATGTACGATTAGAAGGAAGCCCTTCCGAGTGACAGTAGTTTATGATTATAATACCTAGATGTCAACATTTCTTAGTCCTTGATGTTTTCGGCACATTTTACATCTGAGTTGTGAAAGAAACATTAAGAGAGTGATCATTTTTATTTTAGATATAAGTTAAAGTTAGAGTTAAGTATACTATGAGACCGCTAAGACCGTTGAGACCACTATGACCAGCTCTGAGTGGGTCTCAAAGAGGCTAAAGCTAGTGTCCTGCTCTTCTTCTTCTTGTCTAGTCTATGATGGCTAACCTATGAAGCTATCTAATGCTAGCTTAGGTTGATCCTGACTCAGACTGTCCACCTAGACGCAATATTCGATCAGCCTTTTGATCCATTTGTACCTCAAAAATTGGGGGAAGGAGGGTGCAGTTAGAGCTAAGTCCATAGCCCTTTTGTGTATAAACCTCTGATGGATGGCATTGTAGGGTTATAACACAATGGTTTCTCTCCTGGGAAGCCTTCCCATTTAAAGGATGACCAATAGCCAAAAGTGGTTTCAAAAGCTTTTCACAATGACCAAAGTGGATTTTTCCTAGGTACAACGTTAAAACATTTCTTTCTTGATCGATTACAAGGCTGTGGATGACACATATCAAACAGTTAAGCTGGTTGCTGTGTGGGCAAGCGTTTTTGTGTTTAATGGAATTGCAGGAAGTGAAAGAATTCTTCAAAAAGCTTCAGCTCCGTACAAACAGCTGTCTCATGCCTCGTTGATTATGAAGGCTCACTTCATGGGCACCATTCAAACTTGTCAATTAGACCAGCCAGCGAAGGCCGGATGTGGAATCAACATTCTAGCTTTGTAAAGATGCTCTTCGTGCACATGTGGGAACATAAAGTTGAAAAAATATCTGGGGTGCACTTAAACTGAACGTTTTGAGGTGTCGAAGTGTAACAGAGAACACCCCATCATGGAGACTCAGGGGGACATACAATTTTTCTGTTTTAGCTCTTCTTCTTCTTCTTCTTTTCCTTTCAGATGTTCCCTTCAGGGGTCGCCACAGCAAGTCATCCATCTCCATCTAACCCAATCGCCTGCATCCTTTTCTCTAACAACCACCACCCCTATCTCCTCCTTCATGTCCTCCTTGACTACATCTATATCCCTTCTCTTTGGTTTTCCTCTAAACCTCATCTCTGACACTTCCCACCTCAGCATCCTACTCCCAATAAATTCACTATCCTCCGTTTTAGCCCCACCTCAGTTAAAATCTCCATTTAAATCTCAAGATTACCATTTGAGTTATTCTGCTAACATAATAAAAAAAATAAAAGTCTTGGTTCTTGCAATCTGATATTCATTTGATTTATTTTTTTATGGGTAATTTGTTGTTGGGGGAATGTAGTGGGAAATGATTTAAAAAAATTGTTGTAAACCAAAGCTGTGGAAAGGGAATATTCTTTCATTTTTGTAAATGTCCTTTCCTTTTCTGGAACCTTGGAGAAAACTACATATTTTTAGCCCTTAGGCTAGATAAGGAAAACAAAATTGTGAATGTCTTGCTGCAATCTTCCAACACTTCTACATCAGGTGTGAAAAAATACTTCACCCTCAGGGAGAAGTTTGAACTTAAACCTTTTTAATATTTTAAAAATATGACAGGTGGCATCCCAAACAGCTTTTTTAACAACAGCAAAAAAAAAATAAGTGTGAAAAAGCTAAATTCAGGTCCGGCATGAATGGCAGTCTTTATGAAGCGAGGACTTAAAGAAAAGTGGCATGGACTCGTCCATTTCTGCAAAGCATGAAAAGTTGTCCTATTTAAAAACTCAATTTTATCATTTCACTATTCTGACCTGAAGGTTTTACAGAAGATTTTTGTGAAGATGTGTTTCTGCAGGAAGCAATTACAGCCTTTTGCTGTGTATAACAAGTTGTCACTAAATGTTTTGCTCTTCAAATCCAAATGTTTCTCCAAACTATAAGTCTATGAATTAATTACAAATGAAGGCAGAAAGTTTATTTATTATTATTGTCATTTATCATTTCATTTCCTGGAAAATGTATAAAGTCATTTGCAAAGTCAGTAACCCCTCTTTTAATCATATTTTTGTGAATTTAAAAAGAACAAAAATCTAATCATAATTGGTCTTAATAACAGAAGGAAAATACAACCTCAGATGAACAACAACATAGCTTTTTCCCCATCACCAAGAACAAGAAAGAAAGAAATCATGTAGGCAATGCCAAGTACCCCCCGACTCCTCGAAGTAGTTACTCCTACATGACTATCAGACAATCCTGTCTTTGATCCATTTTCCTTTCTTTCATTTCATTTGGACTTTTGTGCATTTGTTTATCCTCACGTCTCTTAAGCATTTCAGGTGGGGATGAGGTCTCGACTTAGACCAAACTATTGAAACACCTTGATTCTTCTATTCTCAGACATTCAGGTGTTCCTCAGACTAATGTCCTGTTTTGTTTGGGTTTTTTTTTTTTTTTTTTTTACCAAGATTTAGATGTTGAACAGATGATCTCACATCTGCCTGTGAAATACTTCTTTTTTAGTGGCTGATTCATGGACCACGAGGTGGTCCTGTCCTGTAGCTCCAAAGCAACCTTGAATCATCGCTCGGTCACCACTGTCTTTGACAGTCTGCAGAAATGCTACTTTCCATATAATTGTGTTGGATATTAGGAAAAAAAACCTCAATTTGGTCTCATCTTTGCATCGGGCACTGTTGAAAACGTTTTGTGGTTTGTTCAGATTCACAAACAGCCGTTGTTCTTCCACGTTCTTCATAGACAGAAGATGGCTTCTCCTGGCAACTGTTGATGTTCACTCATCTCCTAATTCTGTTGTCATGAACTTTAACAGGGTCACTTAAGTTTGTAGGGTCTGAAGGATTTTCTTTTCTTTTCTTTTTTGTATTTCTCTAAACATCTCTAAACACTGACCTTGTGCTAAACTTGCTGAGACGTCCACTTCTGGGAAGATTGGCAGCTGCCTTGAACGTGGTACACTTGTCAATAATCTTTCACATTGCAGAACATTTAACTCCAAATTGTCTGAATTTGGTTTTATAACCTTTCAAGATTAATGTGTGGAAACAATAACTTCTTGAAGACTTTTATGTTTGTGAACACATGCAAAAGTCATTCTGACTGATGATTGGCAGCATCCTCTTAAGTCCTATGGAAACAGTAAGAGGTACTTAATATTGCACACACATACGTACACAGACATATATAAATATAGTTGGACTACTTCATATGGATTACATTGATGTGAACAAGGGAAAAAAAAAGCAGCAAGAGGAAGTCATGACATATGCTTTCTGCGCTTATATCAACCTAATAGACAAGATCGAATCTGCAGGAAACAGATGGATGAAACCCGTGTTCATCCGAGCATTGCTTTCTTTCCCCCGCCGTCTTTCTTATGCTTTTCCAACCTAGCTCTCACTCTTATGAAAAAGCAAGAAAACCAAGGTCAGGCGGCTGAGCACGTGAAGTTTCGGGAGAATAAATTTACACATACTTGTCCTCTCCGACCCGCTGACAGTCTCGAGGAATGTAGCCTTGTCAGGATACGTAATATATGACTAGTGAAGTTGCTGGCGTGTTGCGTGGAGCTCTTCTTCACCGTCTATATTTCTGCGCCGCTTTCCTTCTTTCACTTCTCTCACACATGATGTGAGAAATGATGGCTAGATGGGTGCTTAATGTATGAGACACAAGCAAGTATACATTGTCAGTGTTTGAGTAGAGGAGAATCTAATTAAAGTGGCAAATGGAAAGATAAGAGAGTGAGCGAGAGAGTCAGAAAGTGAGTGAATCAGCATAATTACAGCTTAATGCAAACAACTCTGCATTGTCTTTATTCCAATGAGTTAATGAGGTTACAGACTGAAAGAAAAAAAAAAGAAAACAATTCCATCACTTCTGTTGTCTTCTGCAGGCCACCAAGGAAAATGAGCTGTCACCCGATCTTAATGGCGACAGGGTTTTCACCCAGGCCAGAATTAATATCTGACTCCAAGGCCTAATGAGCAAGAGCCGGGAGAGCAGAGTGAACTCATTGTCCTGTAAGTTTGGACCAAAAAAAGAAGGAATGGAAAGAAACAAACAAACAAAGGAATAAGTGATAGATGGTGAAGAGCTGTAATGATGCTTGTGAGGGATTGTATTGGTGTTTTAAGATTCTGCTCCTGTTTGACTTTTTTTTTTTTTTTTTTTTTTAATTTCAAATATGCTTTTTTTTTAGTTGGAGTTTTAAACTTGACCATAGTTATAGAAATGAAAATTCAGTATATTATTCTGTAGTTTAACTAAGCTGTGACAAAATAGTGGGAATGAATTTGACATCAAAGCTTAAAACGTTAAAACACACTCATTCATATTTAAATTATATTTCTCTGACTGATTCCAGATCATTCATGTTAATGAGATTTCTTTTGCACAGATGAGGGTCTGCTGTGGTGTTCCACAGGGCTCAGTACTGGGGTCAATCTTGTTCAGTTTATACATGCAGCCCTTGGGAAGTATTACCCAGAACCACAGCATCAATGTTCATTGCTATGCTGATGATACGCAGTTTTATTTGTATGTAAAAACCAAACGTCAGGGATGTCTTACGGACATTTATTCCTGGATGTCCACTAACTTTTTCCGGACAGGTTTTCTGCTACCAGCCACCATTACTGTGGAACCAACCTCCAATTTGGGTTAAGGAGGCTAACACCACCTCCAACTTTTCAAACAAACTTAAAAATATTTCTGTTCAGTCTAAACTTTGCTGTGTGCTAAGCTTCTTTTCCCATGAAGATAAAGTCCACCTGAGCTCTTCTTCAACAGACAAAACCATGTTCAACTTGTAGTTTTTGAAAAGTACGTTTTTTTTCTTAAAATTTATGATGTTTATATACATTGTTAAACATATATGAATGGAAAAAAAAACTTTTTTGAGTTTTTTTCAGAGACAATAACAGTTAAACTAGATCAATAACTATCATGACTATGTAAACAGAGGACTGATCTGCTCCAGAAGTCAAAAAGGACATCCAGTCTGGTACTGGCAAGTTATACTTGAAGTGAACATCAGATGTCCATTGTTCTTCCGGCCATTGATCACACCTCCAAGTTGTTTACCAAAACTTTAGAAAAATAAAGAAATTATGACGTGTAATGCTACTTTCTTGAATGAGATGATGTTGTCTTTAATGTTTTCTGATTGGTTAAATTTCTGTTAGCTTTCCATGAGGGGGCAGGAGTTGCTCTATGAACATTTATATGAAAGGAATATTTGAAAGTTTCAAGGATTAAATCTCACCACTTTTTTTTAAAAAAGTCCCAAGGACCCAAAAGCTGTAGATTGGCTATCTGAGCGTCAGCTCGTCCAGGGTCCCTCTGGTCCTCTATTGACTTCCCTCAGTCCTTGTTTCGGCTCTGGGGAGCTCTGAGGACAGATTTGATCAGAACGAACGCCAGGTAAGATTAGTTAGCATCCTGATGCAATGATGGAACTACATGAGAAAGGTAAGAGGCTATTTACCTGGGACTTTTCCAAGGTAGGGGACTTTTTTTTCTTCTTTTTTTTTTGCTTCACTTCAGTGTTTCTGAGCAGAATAGGGATATGCCAAAACAAGTAGAACTATTTCAATAAAAAAAGGAAAACAAACCAAAAAAAAAGGTCCTCCACCTCATCTGTTCTTCTGTCCAACATGGATCAACACATGTCAAGAACACTTTTATTGTCCTTTCACTTTTCTACTTTACTCTCACTTGGAAAACCTAACACAAACACAATTTACATGTTATTTCTAAAACACTAAATGACACAGTCTTGGTTTTCTGCGTATCATAATCTCACCTGGACGCTAACTGACACAAAACAACAGTTAGATTACTTGTTTTGTTTAAAGGATTGGCTGGTTCATAAGTGTTTTTTTTTTTAAATTAATGTGGGCCACAAGAACAATTAACTTTTTAAAAATTTTATTCTTGTGAGAGTAATTCCAAATATCAAAGAAAGTACTCACAAGTACAGGGATTCTCATTCTCATAATGATTTGTGAAGTTTTTTTTTTTTTTTAATTTGTCTTTTTTTTTAAATTTGAAACCCAAGCCTTCTTTTATCCAGGCTACCATATGGTTTTGGTTTGGTGGGAAGTTAACAAGCAGCATTAGCTAAAGTGACATTTGTACCATTGCAGCTACGTTATGGGTTAGCAGCAGCCAAATGCAATAAAGAAAGTGTCGTGAAGGCAAAATCGCATGAACTGACACCCAGGATCTTTAAACATGGTCATAATATAAGCTCCAATGTTATATTTGGACCTGCACACTGGGAGCGATAAGGGTTAAATCCTTTCATTCATCCACTGTGAGTAACAGTGGCCCCTACGTAGTCCCCGTGGTGGTGGGACACCGCTAACTTTCCCATTAGTGAAGTAAGCCACGTACGCCCTTGCTCCGCTTTTGATCCGTCACACTTGTGATGAAAAGAATAGTAGAGTCTCAGCCTATAGGGATCTTTTGAGACTCGACAGCTTGACTCGTTTCATTACCATCATGAATTAAAGATCCCCAATCTCTTTTTTTTTCTTTTTTTTTTTTTTCCCCTTCTCACAATTCACACAGCAGTGGTCCGCCTGTACTTAATTTACAGTTTCTCATTGTGCACGGCCTCCAGCCTAAAAGCTCCCGTGGCAATTTACCTTTGTCCTTTTCACTTGCTGGTGCACGTCTGTGTGATATACAGTAACGGATGAGCAAAAGAGTCATGGACAAGTTATATAATGAGCTGGGAGGAAGCAATCAGCTGCAATGCAGCCCTCTTCTGCCTGACACATAGGCATGTCCTATCAATGAGCCATTTTATTTATTCATTTCTGCTAAAGTATATATTTCACAGCAGTTACAGTCAAGAAATGCTTTGGGTTGATTAGGATCTTTGATGTACTGTTGCAATCAGGAAAATACATACTTTTTAAGAAAAAGACAAACTTTTCTTTTCTTTTTTTTTGTCTGACAAGAAAGTTGAGGAAATCTTTTCTGTTTTACTTCAGTGACAAGTTCAGATTTCTTTTTTTTTAAAGTAGTAAAATGTCTTTAGACATGTAGGAAAAGACCATAATTTTTAAAAGATGTTTTGTGTGATGTGCTAAAATAAAATAAAATAAAATTGAGCTGTCAGGGGAAATCTTGCAGGCCTGAGAACACCAACAGAACTGTAAAGCATGGAGGTGGCAGTATCATGATGTGGAGCTACTTTGCCTTCAGGGCTTAGATGACATCATGAAGAAAGATTACCGTATATACTCGCTCATAAGTCAAGATTTTTTTCCCAGAGAATCAGTCCCAAAAAGTGCATTCGACTTACGAGAGGGTCA
>JAOWBL010001180.1:0-15839 GCA_028564865.1 Zenarchopterus dispar | reverse complement strand
ATATATATATATATATGTGTGTGTGTGTGTGTGTGTGTGTGTGTGTAAAAATGTCATTCAGAAACATCAAATGTCTTCGTTATGCTCCATTCACAGAGCAGACAGACAGAATTTAATCCTTGAAAGTAATCGGGGACTTTTTTCCTATCTGTTGATTTCCCAGAAAATATGGCTGTATAACCTCATATGGGATCATTTTATGTGTTTTTGTGAGTTCCTCTTGTGTCAGACATTCTATCTCTAGAGCCTAACAAGTAACCAAATATGTTCAGGTTTTTATAAATCTTTTTTATGAATAGTGCACAGCAAACCAGAAATAGATTAGGTAAAAAAATAAATACAAACATATTAAACTAGACACCATTTTTTTTATAACTTCATGGCAAATGATCAAATTAGATAAGTATTCATATATTAAAAAGGAAGATATGGGATCATCACTCCCTGATCCCTGAATGGGACACACTTCCAGTTGTCTTTCACCATCTTTGGACTCACTCCCAAATCCCAGTCTATCTCCTCCCAACCATCATTCAACAGCTGCTTGTCTTGGTGCCCAGGCGGCATGACATAGATATGATTGTAGATGCATGCCCACTCATACAAACTCTTTTCAAAAGCTCCCACTATGTCTACAGTTATTGTTCTCCATCTTTTTCTGCTTCTTATTGTTCTTGTTCTTCTTCTTCTCTGTTTTGTTCCCTTTGCTGGTCACATGTTAGCTATCCTGCTCAACTCTGCCACACATTTTTTGGGTGATGTTGCTTCATTTGCTTTATCAAGCAATGAATATACAAGCGCCCTGAAAATGGACCAAATTACATGCACAAACAATGCAGGAGATGGACAAAAGGGTCAGTCCATCTCTGTATCCTTTTTGTGCATAGAGCATGAATGGTCGTTAAGACCGAATAACACTGACTGACACACTCCTACATAGTAGGTCAGCAGCTCCAATCTAGTTTCAGGTTCAGATTAGGGTTGGGATGAGCCCTTGTCTCATATTTTGATGTTGTCTATCAACTGTGGTTTGACTCTGCAGATGGCTCCTGGCCTAGAAAAGGGCCACACATTAGATCGTGTTGTATGGTTTATTTGTTGGCAACAGTGAAATTGGCAACTCATGCATTCCAGATCAGTGACACACTCCAGATAAGCGACACACTCCAGATCAGTGACTGTGTCAGCATTGTACCTGTTTTATCATTGATGTCTGCATCAGTGTTATGAAACCGCTGTAGATAGTGCTTACATGGTGGTCCCTGGTTGTTCCCTGCTACCCATAGATAACTCGTAGGTAACTGGAAGTAACTGGTTCTTTGCCTGCTAGGTGCAGACAACTCATAGGTAACTGGTGGTCCCTGGTTGTTCCTAGTTACCTGTAGATAACTTATAGATAACTGGTTGTTCCCTACCTGCCACCCAAATGAATTTCTAGACAAGGCTACAAAGGAGCCGATAAAATTAAATTCAAGATGTTGGAATCTAACATTATTACCATTATCAGCTCTCTCTTTTTTTTTTTTTTTTTGAAAGATCTGCAGTGGAGAAAGAGTTCACTGCAGTGAGTAGAATAATTTAATATTTTAGACCTTTTCCCAAATATGTGCAGATTTTGTCTTTCTGTTGCACAACCTGAACTTTATTTTGAGAGATCTGCAGTTGGAAAACAGTTAACATCATTGGCTCACAGCTAGAAGGTTCCTGGTTTAAATCCCAGCACAAGTCTTTCTGTGTGGAATCTCTTGTTCTCCTTCTGCTTGTGTGCGTTTTCTTCAGATTTTCAGGCTTTTTCCTACTGCCCAAAAACATGTAGGTTAATGACTTAGTTTATGAAAGTCTGTCATGGGCTTTAATATAGTTTGATCACTTATTCCAAAGTTTATTATTGTTTTTCATAGTTAATAAGAATTTATAATAGATTTTATTTTAATTTATTATTGTTTATTACACATTATTATGGAGTTTATTATAGTTTAATATGGGCTTGATTATAGAGTTTAAAATAGTTTATGATCATTTATTATGGAGTTCATTTTGGTTTATAGTAGCTTATTATTTTTTCTCTAATGACATATAATTTCTTAAAGATTGATTGGTAATCAGTGGATAACTGGCAGATAGCTGGTGATAACTGGGAGATAAACATTGGAACTGGTGTCTTCAGCTGTTTCCTGTCATCTCATCTCTTCTGTCTGCAGCTGAGACACCTATCGAGGAATTTGCCCCGACTCCAGCATTCCCCGCCCTTCAGTACCTGGAGTCAGTCGATCAGGGAGGCGTGGCATGGAGAGCAGGGCTTCGGACTGGAGACTTCCTCATAGAGGTAATGTGTGGAACTGTCCTGCAGGAGGAGGACTGGAATGCTGATGGGGGTCTTCTGTTACCATCAGGAGATTCAGCAGGAACCTGGACCAGGTTCCTGCTGAATCTCCTGGTCCAGGTTCAGATCCAGATTTAGGTCCAGTTTTAGGTCCAGGCTTAAGTTGATGTTTAGGTCCAGATCCAGGTGCAGATCCAGGTCAGTGTCCAGGTCCAGTGTCCAAGCAACAATGTGTTACCTCTGCTGATATAGCAGAAAACAAATTTCACCAGTTGTCCTTTATTTATGTTGGGGAACAACTTTGTTTTCTGGTAGATGTGAAGCTAGTTTTTTGCACAAACAACTGCAGTCTGCAGGTTCTTGTTAAGGTGGTACTTCCTGTTTCCAGACATTTTAACTGTGGATCAACTGCTGATTAAACCTGGCATAGCTAGGTAGCTTTTGGCTAACTCTGAGCCCAGACTTAATATGTTTGTGGCACCAGACTGAGTTTTGTTTTTAAACAGATTTATTGTTCGGTAACAGTGATTGCTCACCTATTCATGTGCTCTCAGGTGAATGGCACTGATGTGGTGAAGGTGGGCCACCGGCAGGTGGTGTCTCTGATCCGACAGGGAGGAAGTCGCCTACTGATGAAGGTTGTCTCGGTTTCCAGGAAGTCTGAGTCCAACCTTCTCAGGAAGAAGAGCACAGGTGGGTTTCCTAGATTTGACCTAGTTTTGTTCATTCTGAGAAACTGTCAGATGTCTGCAATTCTGATTTGTTTCCTCCTCTGTGGTTGGAAATGACCAGTGGATGTGCACTATTAAAAAAGTGGGTGGATTAGGATATTTTCAGATTGCTTCCAGGCCTCATTTTTTTGTGTGTGAATAAATTTGATAGACAGGTTTATGGCCCTTAAATCAAATCAAATCAAATCAAATCAAATTAAGCTTTATTTATATAGCACTATTTGTACAATAAAATGTAGCAAAACAAAGTGCTTTAACAGTAAAAATAAAATCAGTCCCACCCATCCACCCACTTCCCTTGCCACGAACCCTGATCACTGACCCTGATCACTGACCCTGATCACTGACCCTGATCACTGACCCTTGATCACTGCTGAACTCAACTACGATTGGTAATCACTTCTTAACATCCGTGTTTTTCAAGAATCTTCATTAAAGTGCTCACATTCTACTCTTTTACTTCAAGACTCTGCACATGTCAAATTTTCACAATTTCATTTTATTACAATTTTATTAATTTCATTCATTACAATTTTAATGTGTATTATTTTGTACTTCTCCTTTTATAGTTATTGTTAGTTGTTTAGTTTATTGTTATTGTTGTGACAGTGAGCTGATTGGTTCTTCTTGTCTATAACATTTCATTACATTGTGGACCCTGTGTTAAAAAGCATATGACAAAACAAAATCGGAATCTGAATCAGTCTGTCAATGGCCCAACACATGGAAAAGGACACACATTAGAATATGTCATATGGTTTACGTGTAGGCATCAGTGAAACTGGCAGCTCATGCATTCCTTTATTCTGTCTTGAACCATGTGTGACCATTAAAAGTACAGCCCTTACTTAGTGCAGGTCATATAGAACTGACAGGGACTTTTCTGTACAGATTCGTGAGTTGTCTCTGTTGTGCGGAACACCTCAAGGGTTTGTTTTTGGCCCACTTCTGTTGTCTTCCTATGTGCTGTGGCTAGGGTCAATTTTTATACACAATCTGTCAGTTGAATAGTTATATAATCTGTCCTTTCATTGTTTTGGGAATGATAACCCAAATGTATTGGCCCATTACATTACAAGTGTAATGGGTTCTCAGTGCCTGAGAGGAACTGGTTAGATATTAACATTTTCCATCTCAAGAACAGTAAAGCAGAATTTGGTTCTGCTGACCAGCTGAGGGACTGTGCAGCTTCTCTGGTTGATTTGTGGTCATTTACTTGTCGGTCTGCTAAAGACCTGCATGTGATTTTTGACATCACATTTATATCTGATATAAGATGTGTTTTTAAGGATTTTAATGAACTGGCACTACCAGACCTCCTGTCAAAACATTGAGGTCTACCAGCCAGATGGTCCTGAAATTTTTCAGTACCTGAGCAGATCTTCTGACTGTGCTTCTTCTGTTCTTTGGAATAGCTTGGTTATAAATCAGAACTGCTCCAACTGTTGCTACTTTAAAATCTTTGTTCAAGACTCATTTCTACTTGTGTCCTTCAGTTTGAGCTGAATATTGTCAATATTAAAGCTTTGTTGTATTTTTCTTTATTTGTTTTGATGTGCATTAGTTATAATTTTGGAGTTTTAGCTTGAAAGCAATTTTGTCAAATTTTGTTGTTTTTAAATATGCTTTATATGTAAACATGACCTTGCCCTGCAAATGAGGCAACAACACTGATAGGACACCCCCCGCTAATAGGATACCCTCATAGATAGATAGACAGACAGATAGGCAACAGAAACCACATACAAAATATTTACAAAACTGACAAAACTGAGTGAGTTTTAGTCATTAATCAGTGAGCTAGTTTGTTGAGTGAGGAGATGGCAGATGGTGCAAAGCTTCTGTTGAAACATGCCCTTCTCCATTTCAGTGCACTGTACCTGCAGCCAGAGGGCAGGAGTTTGAAGTAGATGTTGACAGTGTTCAATATTTGTTAATTTTGTTTGGTTGAGGTGGACTATTGCTCCGTCATCAAGTTCGGAGATACTGGGGGTAGGGAAGTGGGCTACTTTTGAAGTCATGTGTGATCTTGTTTAGCTTGTTTTTGTTGGAGTTGACAGCATGGTGTAAAATCTGGTGGAACAATACAACAAAATGGGTTGACTTATGCTCTTGCACAGCAGTAACAGAAGATGGGGGGGGGGGGCAGAAAAGGCACTGAGTGAATGGCTAAAATAGAACCTTTGATGTGAGCATTTAAATATGTCCATTATGTGGTGATTAGAGGTTAAGTTATTGCTCAGGGTGAGTCCAAGGTATTTGAATTTATTGACCTGCTCTATTATGTTACCATTGATGGAGGTTCGATTGGGACTAGAGGTGGGAATTTTGAAACCCAGTTCTTTCCTTTTCTCTCCATTCACATGGAAGTAATTATCTGAACCCACTGTGTAAAATAAGAGACTATGTTGTGATAGAAACAGATGTCATTGAGGTCATTGAGGGGAGACAGGACAACCTCACCAATAGGGTAGCCACGCTGTCAGGATGACTCCATTGATAGACAGACCCCTTCTGTTTTAATTTCCAGCTATTTATATGAGTAAATGATGTAGCATTAGAGAGACATCAGTTTCTCTCTAAAACCACCTTTAAGTACTTTTATTGTCTAAGTTTGGTTTTTGTTTTTAATTACATAAACGTGTTTGAAGATGGTAATCACCCTTCACTTTGAAAGTCCTGGAACCATCACTGGGGGCACCAGTCCTGCATCAATTACTGTCTGATACACACTCATCTGGACCAGCTAAGGCTGAATTTAAACCAACCAGCATACAAACCATAATCTGAGTGATGGGTCAGTGATGTATAGACCTTCATTTCTGTTTACAGTCACACTCAGGAATCCTCCACCAGTGGAAGCTGATCATTTTTGTCGTTGATGATGTTGTTTCTTACGTTGTTGAAGCAATGTACAGTGTTGGAGAGACCAGAAAGACCAGTTTAGAAATGTCTTGTGACATCATATTTTATTGGTGTTTGGCTGACGTTTGTCAGCTGCAGTTTTTATCATCATTATCATAAGTCATTCTTACAAACAGAATCTCAATATTTGGTTGCTCTAAAAGTCATAATGGGAAGTTACCAGTATTGCCATGCAAATTCTCATTTAGAGTGTCTTGGTGGAAAAGCTGAGAACATGAGTGTATGGGACTGAGCTAGCTCTCTAGCATTAGCAATATGTTAACAGTATATTTTAAAACTGCAAAACACTCCCTATTCTATGCTCCATTTTCTGGTGAAGGAACAAATATTTCCAAAAATAACACAAGCAACTTGTTAAGCATTCATGGGTCCATCAGGTGAAAAAACTACAAGTTTATCAAGTCCAAGGAAAACATGGATGAAATGCAAAAACAAATGACATCAGAGTGACTGTCTCTGACAACAAACAACTGAGTCTTCCTAAACTCAACAGAAACAACTGTTGTCTGATTTGTTTTGTGTGTGTGTGTATCTCTGCAGTCCCTCATACACAAAGTGATACACACTAACTAAACTTTTTGTGTTGTAGTTGTCAAAGTTATTTCTGGTCTGACTGTGTTTTAATTCTATTTTACTTCACATTATTCCATGTTTTACCTGCACCGTTACATCAGAGCAATTTCCTAGTCTGTAAACCTGTTTACTGGCAATGGCAATAAAGTGATTCTGATTCTGATTTCCCTTCTAGCTCCACCACCTCCAAAACGAGCACCCAGTACCTCTCTGACACTTCGATCCAAGTCCATGACGGCTGACCTGGAGGAGATAGGTAACACACACACACACACACACACAAACACACACATACAGACAGAGTCCATCTGTACGGATGTGTTCTGACCTTTGTTCTGTCTGCAGCCAGGAGGAGGCGCTTTGGTGAGTCACATGACCTGTGTAGTGATGTCAGTGTGAGCATGGTGATGTCAGCAGTTGTGTCTCCACCAGAGTTTGAGTTAGTTTTAGTAGGTGTCTTCTCTGTCCTTGTGTTCGATCTCAGGATGTTAGCATATGTTGCTCAAAACTGCCCTCAGTCCTCCAGAGGAGAATCATCTCCACTTGGAGATGCTGGACATTCAAGCAGTGATAGTATTCTGCAGATATGAACATGGTCTTACCATCCTGATTAGGTTTGCCTCTGGCGCCTCTTACAGTGGTTGGTCCAGGCTGAAAACACACCAGATGATTTTTTAATGAATAGATCCTCTAAACACACACTAAATCACTGAGATTGCCAGTGGTCACATCTTACTGTTCCCGATTTAAATTGTTTGGCTCTATCATATTATTTAAATTTTTTATTTAATTCCTTTTACTGCTTTTGAATTTTTCTTAATTTTTTGTAAGGTGACCTTGACTTTAAAAGGCATAAGTAAATAAAATATATTTTTATTGTATTACCTTATTGGTGGATTTCTTTAGTATAGAGTATCCAGAAGTTCTGGGTTCGGAGACTTGTCTAGTTTGTAGAGCTAAAAATTGTAAAGACAGTTTTCAGTAAAGAACCTCAAGTAAACCAGACCCATTCCAGTTGCCTTGAAATTATTTTCAGTCTTCCAAGCTAGTGGCTAAGATAGCTGGAAGTGAGAACTTCATGATGACTATATTTACAAAAGCGTCCACCTTCTAGTTCTTCATTGTTAGTTAACACTAAATTAAATAGTTTGACTGGCTCAAAGGGCCGGAGTGTTGGTGCAGCTGTGGCTGCATCAGCTGACTGCTCAGACTCAGTGTAACAGTTTCAGGCGATATATTCAGTAATTAGATTGGATCTATAATAAAGTGGACAAGTGGGCTGTCACACAGGCTCTACAACTGTTTTGTACACTTCAGGTAGTTCAGCATTAGCATTAGGCTAGTACTTTAGTATCTGTGTACAGGAATTGATCTGCATTTACTGCAGCTGACGCAGATGATTGATTAAGGTATTTTCAGTCCCTCTGTGACTGCATTATGAGTTCACTCAGTTCAGACCAGTAGTGTTCATGTGCAGGTTGGGTTTAGTTGTCTTACACAGCTGCAAAAATGTTTTGAGAGCTCCAAGTTTTTTTGTCTCAAAGCTGCTTTGTACTAGCAACTCACTCCTGCATTGAAACCTGAGATGTATGTTTGACTCTTTTGCATCCAAAGGCTTCTTAAATAATTCACTATCTGGAGCATTTTGCCAAGTCTTTATTTTAGTGTTATTAAATTCTTTCAGTTCTACTCAACTAGTGGTTCAAATGTGTTTATCAAGAGGTATTAGATCCTTCCCCCACAACAGTTTTGGCGACCACAAAGAGAATGAGTTCAGACTTGGCTGTGGAGGCCAATTTAGCACCTGATTGGGTGTAAAGTTATGTTTATGTTAACAGAGTTGGGTTCAGCAGGAGGACAGAGAGGAATCTTCAAACGGCTGTCTGCTGGTTTTTATCAGGAATCTGTGCTAATGTGAACTCTGGGAGGTTTGATGGGAAGCACCTGCAGTGTTTTGATTGATGTGGTCAGGTTTTAGATCTGCAGCTGATGACTGCCTAAAAGTGTACATCAGAGTTTGATTTGAGTTATTATGGATGTAGGACAGCATAAACATACCCTGAAGGAACATGAAGAATCCTCCACTTCCTCCAACTTTTATTTCTGTTCATTCCAAACTTGGAGTCCATCATGTTTTGTCCCCATCTATTTTGTTTAATTTATTTACAAACAGACAACACATTCACTCCCATGAGGGGTTGAAGATGATGTGGTCACCTCTCTGAACCAGTCATTTTCTTCTGTTTTAAGTCCTCCTCAGCTATGAATTGGTCCTGACATGGCAGCAGCTGTGATGACCACAGTTTATAATAAATGTCTTTAGACATACACTGTAGGCATCAGCCCTGTTGGCCTGAAGATGGTCAAAGGTAAAGACCTGCATGACTCCACTAACCAGGAAGACAGAGGAGGTCCCACAGAGGGGTTTTCCTCTGCCAGCATGGAGAAATGACCCAACACAACTGACAAATGACTGACTATACTCTAACAGGACCACCCCAGGAGGAACCATAGTAGAAGGTAACAAAGCTGGATAAGCTATACACATGACTGCCCCAGTCATGACACAGAACCACCACAATGCTGGGTCAGACCTTCACTTCGTGCCACACTGAGACCAGGATCAAATCTCCTACCCCAGCTAGACTCACTATTGTCTGGACAGGAGCGTGTTTGCCTCAACTGACTACCTTCTCTCATGGTGACTACTCCTGCTAAACCCTCCTTGATTGTCTTTATCCCAAGGCAATACTCTTACTGGACCATCTATGTTCCTATCTTCACCTACTGTGGGTACATACCTAAAACATGACATTGTGGATACAAGCATCTGAAATGAGTTCTCTCTTCAGGGTGGCTGCATTCTCTCTCAGAAATCGGAGGACACTTTGACTGAGCTTGTAGAGGCTAGGAGTTGAGTTTCTACTACTCCCCATCTAGAGGAACCAACTGAAGTGGTTCATCTGCTTAGGATACCACCTGGGATACTCAGAGGCTTGAACCAAGACAAGTGGACTTGCTTTTATTAGTTTCTTAAGATGGTTCACCTTCCTTACAGAAGCTTTCTTCAATGCAGTAGTCAGAAGCTTAAGGATGCAAGGCAAAACCAAGAACCAAGAAAAAGAAACTCACTTGTCTTGATTTAAGTCTTTGAAGACAACCACAACCGTGATGACTAAGAACCTATGCCAGGACCTCCTTAGCAAGGTGTTTCAGGCATGCCCAACCAAGAAGGGGGAGTTCTTCTTTTAATCCTATCTTCTCAGGTACAATCAGTAAAAATCATATGTTGAGCACCAAGTATGACTTTATTTCTTTTATCAGATATAAATCAGTGTTCCCCAGTCTGCAGATCTTGCAGAAGGGGGAACCTTTCCCTTCAGATGTTTATCTGCTCCAGCACAGCTGATTCAAATGGATGAATCTCCAACAGACAGTCTTCAACAGTGATCTAATGATCCATTAATCTAAGATATCCAGGGTGGTGGCCTCGAGGACCTGCAGTTTGAAAACACTGATTTAAGAAGTAGAAATTACATCTGGTAACACCAAGTACCATCCCCTGAATGTAGTCTTAACTATTGTGTACCTTTCAGGAACTTTGTCTGGTACCACAATCCCGAACAAGTAGTCTCAGTCCACTGTTCTCATTTGTGGTTCCATCATGGTGGAACAGGCTACCATCAAGAACCTCTTTAGACATGACCACACTCCTCTAACACCTGTTCTGAGCAACATTCATGCATCAGTCAAAGTTTTGGGCTGAACTGAAGCCTTTTGAGTAAGTTTGGGTAAAATCATTTGCAAAATGACCAAATGTAAATGAAGTCAAATTAAATCAAACATTTATATTTTCTATTTCTATTTTCTATACCATCCTTATTTTGGATCTGGATTTTGAACTTTTAAACTGGTCACTTTATTAGGTCATGCATAGCATTGTGTCTGACTTGGATCAACCCGAATGTCTGAATGTTCACACAGTCCTACTGCAGCCTAGATCACCTGATCACTGATGTCACTGTGATGTCATTACTGTGTCCGTACTGTGAGAGTGGTCGTGACACTGCAGTTCTTCTTGTCTGTATTTATCATGCAACTTGTTCACATGTTCCTCCCATTCCAGAGAAACTGGATGAGATGTTGGCTGGTGGTCAACAGGAAGTTGTTCTGAGGGCCCGCCCACCTGATGACTTCAGAGTAGCAACTGTGAAACAACGACCGACCAGTCGCCGCATCACACAGGCCGAGATTAATGTAAGATAAATTAATGGATACTGACATCACTTGGAGTGACATTTATGTAAAATGATGGTTAACTGGAGAATAAAGTCATAAATACAGGAAGTGAGATTCCTGTAGCCTAACTTTAGATAACGTTCTGTCCAAACATGATAACAACAAGTAATGCTAAAGATCAATTCTGTCACCTTTGGGATGAAGACAAGGGAACATGTGGTCCTTCTCTTCAGTATTGGATTATCACTGGTTTCCTTTGTATGTTTGTGTTTGCAGTCACTGTTTGAGCGTCAAGGTCTAGTGCCTCCCTCAGCTCCAGAGAAGAACACTATGCCTTTACCACGAGGAATGTCCCGGACCAAGAGTTTTGGTGAGATTTGCCACATCGCCACCAACATTTTAGTTGTTGGTTCACAAGAAACAGGATAGCAGCTGGAGCATTAAAACTAAAGACCAGAGTGCTCAGGAATTGTGCGCTTTCATACTCAAGGTAGTGATTACTGTAGTGTTTATGTGATGTGTTTTAGTGCTGAAAATTGACAGACATGCTAACATAAAAGAAAGTTTGTAAACCCAGAAACATCGGGATGTCTGAGTCCTTGCATATGCTTGTTTCTGTCACATTTCTTTGATTCATCCCAAATGATGTGAAACTGAATGTTGCTGAACATACTGGTTGGACCTGCTTGTCTCCTCCCAATGATAACAATGTACATGTGTAGACATAAGTGGCAAGCTTTCACATTTTGTCCAAATAACTATCATATACACTAGAAATGTCACTGAATAAGAAGAATTTCACAGAATATGAAACTTGAGTACTTGTACTGGTGGTAGATGCAAGACAAAATATTTGATTTGGTGATCTTTCCCGCAAGGTAAGTATTACAAGTAATTATATACAGTGTGAGACTGTTTGACTTATGTCTCATTTACACTGGGTTAAAATGGTCTGGAACCTGTGGTAATGTGTAATAACTAAGGAGGACATGCAGTTTTAATACAGTGTGAATCTAAGATGAAAGGGGGAAACATAACAACAACAGCAACCTTTACATTCAGTATTGGTGCATGTATCCATTTCTCCCCCAAGTTATGTACAGCAATGGATCCTCAGGCTAAGAAGACCCTGAAGATCATACTGATACAGATCAGATAAATATTGTATGTGTGTGTGTGTGTGTGTGTGTGTGTGTGTACAAAAGTGTTCATGTTGATATTAATGTGGATAATTGGCACTCAGACAAAAATCAATGATGAGAGAATAGTAATAAAAATAATAATGACGATAATTGCCATTACATAGTAAAAATTATGTGAACAAAACTCTTCTCTCACCCACCCCCATGTCAGGTGGGTAGATGTTCATCATCTCAGTTTCTGGGCCTCTACCAGAGTTCTGGGAATGTGAGGGTCCTGCAGTATCTTAGCTGTGCCCAGGACTGGGTTCCTCTGGACAGAGATGTCTGATGTTTCTCCAGGTATCTGCTGGAGCCACTTCTCCAGTGTGGGGCCCACGTGCTCTCATGACCACAGGCACTACTGTTGCCTTCACTTTCCAGGCTCAGAATCAGTCATCTGAACAGAAAACTTAGTTCTCCAGTTACCAGATCATTACTACTAACAGATCTGCTCTTTTGGTCCATTGATCATATATCTGTGTCTCTCTGTTCTTCCTCCTCTCTTTCTATCTCTATTTTCTACCTGGCTGGACTTTAGTAGGAGGTCCCCCACCCCCTTATGATCCAGGTCCAGGTTTCTTCCCTCTTAAAGGGGAGTTTTTACCTGATATTGATTGTTTGATAATTGATCAAGAGTCATGATCTGGGTCTCTGGAAAGATCCTAGAGATAAATTGTATTCTAATACACAGTATATAATAAAATTGGATTGTATTTAATTGAATTGAATGAGATGATGACGTGTGGCTGGATCACACAGGAAAAAAGTTAATCTTTCATGAAGATCAAAACTGACAGCACAAAAAACTTTTAGGCTTCAACAAAACCTCTGATTATGCTTACTGTTGCTGTAGTGAATTAAACACTTAGTTCAATATGCCATTTCCATCTTTATCACTTGTCAAAATGTGACATGTAGACACTGAAATACAACTGAATAATCAATTAATTTTTTTTTCAGAAGGTAGTATTAATAGAGTTTTTAGTTTTCCAGTTCATGAGGATTTTTTTTTTGAATGATTAGGGCAATAGAACGAATGCTAACTGAATTATGAGTTTAAAATGTCTTATCAGAAACCCAACAAAGTTTATGTTAAATTAAAGGTAGTTGTTTAATAAAACACAAAACTTCGACATCACTGCCAGGATCAATGTCTGTAAATTCTAGTAAAACACAGATTACACTTATCCAGTGCAAATGCCCTGAACTAAATGTAGATAGTAAATTTAGAATTACTGCAGGTCCAGATATACTTGAGTAAACACCACATAAGAAGTGAATGTCATCCTTGCTCTGATTATTTTCATGAATAGGTTCTTTGCTATAAATGACCCAACACCCTCCACTGGCGACCTCTTCTAGAGCAGCAACATTGGCCACAAAAGCCCAGCCTCCACTTCCTCCACAGGCTAAAAGGAGCCAAAGCACCAGTCTCCATCATGTCCACCTTCTACCACGGGACCATGGAAAGCTTCTTGATAGCTGCATCACAGTGTGGTGTGACAGGTGCACCGTATCCTGCTGAAAGATCCTGCAGCGCATAGTGAAAGCAGCTGAGAAGATCATTGGTGCCCCCCTTCCCTCCATCCAGGATATCTACAACACGCCTGGTGCATTATGGGTGACTCTACCCATGGTCACGAGGTGTGGGTAGTGACCGAAAGAACAAGATTGCGGATACAAGCAGTGGAAAGGAGTTTCCTTCGCAGGGTGGCCGGGGTCTCCCTCGGAGATAGGGTGGCCTGGGAACGTCTCGGGATCCCCCCAGAAGAGCTGGACAAAGTGGCTGGGAAGAAGGAAGTCTGGGCTTCCCTGTTTAGGCTACTGCCCCCGTGATCTGACTACAGATAAGTGGAAGAAGATGGATGGATGGTTCCAGATGTTCTGTGAAGACTGACAGGATGCACAAAGAACACCAGAAAACCGCACTAGAAGACAAAATTCAGAACAGGGTTTATCAGATCTGGCTTACTTCAGCTAACTTTTACGTAACATCATAGGTTTACTGCATCTAGCTAACTTTGCTTGATCAAACATTCTTGCAGGACAAAACTGGGTAACAAAGTTTGTTTCTGGTATTAACTATGTATTTAGCACACTTTTTTTTCTGGGATCGTTGATCTCATCTGGTGTGTTTGTGAAGCAGATTTATTTGTTTACATTGTTACCAGGAACGCCAGATGATGACAGGATCACGGCTCTCATCAACGAGAGTCGCTTTCCACGGAGCTCCTCTCTGACAGACAGCTTCATCCCGCCGCCGCCTCAAATGGCTCCACCCCCTCCTCCCTCTGCCTCCTCCACCTCCTCACTCTTTCTCCTAGACTCTGGCCCCCCTCCATCCTTCCTTCCACCTCCCCCCCCAGCACGAGGGGAGGGGCTGACCCGCTCCAGCTTCAAGCCGGGGGCAGAGCCAAGGCTACACGAGCTCTCAGATTCACCAGCAAGGAGCCACGCCCATGCTGAGCGACAGAGGAAGGCGAGGTCCATGATCATCCTGCAGGACACATCTCCACCCCAACCTCTGCAGCCTGACGCCACCGGCACCACGCACACGCTGCACACGGCCACACACACCTCCACGCTGTCGCTCCATAGTACCAGCTCCGCCCTCGGCCACTCACCACTCTCACGCCGCCGTGGACGACCAATAGAAAACCCTTATGCTAATGTTGGACAGCAGGCTCCACCCACAAAGCCTCAGAGGAGGAAGTCACCTTTGCTGAAACAACTTCCCGTTGAAGAGCAGGGTAAGTATTTTCCATCTCTCAGGGGTGCATGATGGGAGAATACAATGAGTCCTGAAAGTTTGTTCAGGTAATCGCTGCAGTCTTTGTGCCTGTTACAATCAGACTTGTCCATTTTTCATTCCAGTTACTCCATCTCCTTCTTAGAGCTAGAAGGAGTCACAAGTTCTTGTATCTCAGATAACTATATTTCTGTGTAAGCCTGATAAATGATGCTTAGATGAATGCTAAACACCAACACTCAAGTATCTTGTTTCCTTAAGGTGCTTAAAGTTTCACTGAATAAGTGGTCTGACTGAATTTTCATTCACAAAAAACTGATTCCTTCAAACAAATTTGATTTGTACTGTATTAAAGCTAAAACAGTGCATTTATTTATTTCAAAATAAAATGAACTTGTCTCATAGCCAAACCACAGATGTCATGTCACAGACAGCTCATCAAACCTGTTTTCCTTTTTAAACGTTCAGGTCTTGGAATCAAAGATCATGATTTGTCCAAGTCAGATGGAGGCGGAGTCACAAGCCCCAGCAGGGCGGAGCTTTATCAACAGCAGGTTCTTTCCGAGCGTGCTCGAGTTCAGGGCCGTCGTTCCTCTCTCTTCCTGTCAGTGGAAGGGGCAGGGTCAGAAAACCAGGCCCCTCCTCTCCTGACTCAGAGCCATTCAATGGATGACCTGGGCGAGCTCCCCCCCCCAGCACCTGTCCTCTCACCCTCACCGACGCCACACACCTTCCTCCACCCACTGACGGGGAAGCCTCTAGGTTGGTCTGACAACACTGATATTACCTTCTCTTAAGTCATTTAGAGTTTAACTTGGTGAAATCTGTGAAAATTCTCTGAAAAAGCTGTATCTGAAATTTCCTGGTGTGACTGCTCTGTCAAATTTTTATTTACTGATTCATCAGTCACTCACCTTTTAAAAGGACAGGTATGAAGTCTGAAAACCATATACACTCACCGGCCACTTTATTAGGTACACCTAGCTAGTACCGGGTTGGACCCCCCTTTTGCCTTCAGAACTGCCTTAATCCTTCATGGCGTAGATTCAACAAGGTACTGGAAACATTCCTCAGAGAGTTTGGTCCATATTGACATGATAGCATCATGCAGTTGCTGC
>JAOWBL010001179.1:0-15843 GCA_028564865.1 Zenarchopterus dispar | reverse complement strand
TGTTCAGCAACGACTCTTTCAAGAATTTTTGAAATGAAAGGAAGGTTGGAAATTGGCCTGTAATTAGCTAAGACAGCCGGATCTAGCGAAGGCTTTTTAAGTAGTGGTTTAATTATAGCCACTTTAAAATTCTGTGGGATGTAGCCCATTAATAAGGATAATCACTTCCAAAAGCCCCGGGTTCTGATGTGGCATCAGGATGGGTTCGAAAACAGCAACTGAACATGATTAATGTGTGAAAACAAACCCAGTCTCAGCCCTGGTGAGGAGCACCTGTATGCATGTGGAGCCACTGAACATTAAGGCCCTGATAAAGGTGTTAAAGTCCAGTGTGTCTTGGTTTATGGTTTCTGCTGGTCTTGGTTCTTTTGTGTTCTGTTGTAAAGCTTTTGTTACATTTTTGTTCTTAGTATTTTCTGCTTGTTCTGTCCTTTCATCCAGGCTTGTCTTCACTTCTCCCTGTCTTCCTTGATTATTGCCACCTGTGTCTTGCACTTTATAAAGAGAACTGGACAAACCTTTAGTGAGGTCAGACCAAGGAAACATCTGGTTTTCTGGGTTGAAATAAAAAACAAAGCAGGAAAAGTTGCAGCTTCCTTGTGGCTTTGTGACATCTGTCTTGGCTCACCCAACCTCCTAGTTGGCCTGTATCATTTCAGATTGATTGTATCAGTGGTTTTGGATCATTTTAGGTATCAGCAAATATGCATAGCTTAGACACTGGTATCACAATCAGGACTGAAATAGGATCATTATATCCTACATCTTCTCTGATGGACCAGTAGCTTGTCTGTCTCTTGCACAAAGACTGCTGGAGTGGGCTCTAGAAACCATGCAACCCTGAACAGGATGATAAGATGGATGAATGGATTTAATTGTGCTTTGAGGAATGGTTTGATAAATTCATAATGTATGTCATTTCAATACATTTTCACAAAGAAATCACTTAAAGCCAACAAAGTTAAACATAAACCAATTCAGTCTAAATTATACAGTCTCAATTATTGTACTTCATGGATGATCCAATATGATCGAATTATGTCCAATTTATTCCAAAATTCAAAAAGCAGAAAATTCAAAGTGTCAATTAAAATCCAACATAAGGAATTTAGAGTTTTCAGTGGTTTTTAACAACCTACATTTTCTTTGTCCTTCTCTAAATCTTTGGGCCTGGTCTGTTTGGAGTCATTTCCTTTATTTAAAAAAATATATATTATCAGAGTTAAAGTACAAAAAAATCTTAGAACTGAAGGGCAAAGCAGGGTGTGTTGTTAAAACTTGTAATTTATGAAACTGGTTTTATAGCATTATCTTATGTTATGAGTGTACTGAGGCAGCATCAGCCCCTAATATTAGATTAGTCCCATCTCATGAAATGAGGTTTGTTTAGAATTAGTTAAATAATTTATCCAAGTCACTGATCAAAAGTTTATCCAAGCCTCCAACAAAAAATTCAGAACAATCAATAATCTAGCACTTTCATATATGTGCATTAGACTATTCAATAGGATTCAAAATAAAGTGATAAAAACAACAAAAGTCCTCCAAGAGCTGACACCTATTTCAAAAGAGACACACCCTTCAAAATAGGGGTGGGGACAAGTGTATGACTCCTCCCCCTGAAACCAGCTGCTACAAACAGAGCTGAAGGTGTGGTTCAAAAATGAACCTGTTGCACTGTGGTATTTGTATCAAAACGTCACAGACATTTTATCTGGAGCTCAGGAAACATGATGAACTTTTTTTTTTTTTTTCTCAAAAAGTAAAGTCCTGTAACGTACCACATTAAGTATATATAAGTGAGGTGTGTAAATAGGTGTTATCATGTTTAACATGACAGACTGGTGTTGTCCTATGAAACTACAAAATCCCTGTCAAAATCTGTCTGTGTTGTTTCCTGTAACAGAAGATCAGGTTACTTGTTCCCCAAAAGCTACAAAAACATTTAATAAAAGGGATATTGTACTGCACTGCACTTTAGTTCAACTTCTATCAGTTCTTTTTAAGATTTTCTTTAATTCTCCCTCTTCAAATAACATTTTATGACCATCACTTCCCATTTTTTTTGGTGATTTCACTCTCAAGTAGTCATTAAACTCATCAGAACTATTGTTGTTACCTTCTCTTGTTGTTTTTTGGAAAACATCTATTAGCTTCACACGTTTGGCAAATTGTGAACTCCTGGAATTAACAGTTATTGATTTAGTTTTTGATGCATTTGCATGTGCAGCTTAATGTAATAACTAAAACTTATTAATTAAGACAGTGTTTCCATGCAAGATGACATGTTAGAAACAGCCATGTTCCTCTCCAAGTTCATCGGGTTCATTGTGTCATGTTGCTTGGATTTCTCCTTGGCTGTCGTGCCTATTTATTTTACTGCCCTGGGTGGAAAATGTCCTCTCTGCTCTGTCTGCTTGTTTCACTCTCTCACACACATACATGTACACACACTTCCTCTCAGCTTCCTCTTTGTGCTGAGCCGTTAAGAAGCACACACTGCATCATGCTATATGTGTCCTAGTAGAAGGTGCAGTAAACTGTGGCAGCTATAGCAGCTTCTGAGTTATAGCCCTGAACTGGAACAGACTCAAAGGAGGGGGAAGCAGGAGGTCTTCCATCAGTGGTGCACTAAGCAAGGTGACAACTGTGGTTTGTGTGTGCGAGGGCGTGTGTGCGTGTGTGTGCTTTAGTGAGCCATGTAAAAGCACACGTCTAATAATACCCTGTGAACCCGAAGCATCTTTACTCCTGTTTGCCAGATTCTGTGTGTGTCAGAGTAGATGGCTTGTAGAATCTGAATGAACAGGTGAAAATATATTTTTCTACAAGAAAAACAGCATTTTATTCAAAGTTTCTACAGAACATGTCACCTTTACACCTGTATCTGACCCCACAATGAAAACAAGAAGAGCTGGCAGGTGTTCTTAAGCCCCTTTTGGACTTGGTACACAGGTTTTGCTAAACTCACACTGCTGCAGAAGGGCCAGATTATGCAGTTCTTTGACCACTCGCTCAAAATGCTAGTCAAAACCATAACCCCCTTGTGATGTCACTCATAGGTTTGTTGAAGAGTTGGTTTAAAGACCGTCTTCCTGGATTGGAGAAAAGCCATGTTGACAGGAGCTCAGGCCACCCAACCAATTTTGTTAATTCAAAAATCAGCAAATAGGCAAAACAAACAGGCTTAGAAGCTATTTTAGCTTGGTTGCCTTAGCTTGTGCTAACCTATGATGCTAGCTAACACTAACTTACACTCAGTTTGATCAAATCTGTCTAAACAACCTCATTTCAGATGTGACTATGGAAACAACATCTGAAATGGGTACTGCCAGAGCTGAAACAAGAACTAGCAGAGCTTTGGAGGGACCTGCAGCTGCTAAGTCTCAGTCTGGTCAGTTATGGAGCTAGGCTGATTGCTAGGTGAGCAGGTTGTTAAGGCAAACAGGTTGCTAGGTGAGCACGCTGCACCTAGGCTGCAGATGCCCATGGTTTGATTAAGTCTGGGGGCCTAAATGACTAAGCAACAGGTAGCTGTTGGTGAGTGGTCTGCTTAGTCAACTTGGAAAAGTTGTTTGACCTAAGGACCTGGCAGCCACAAGAAGTAAGCCCAGTGAGCTAGAGGCAGTCCTCCTGGTTAGCCATGGCTAACAGACTTCAACTCAGGGAGAACATAGTTGATTCAGGCTGCTTTGCAAAACTTTGTCTACCTGCATCCTTCTGGGCTAAACTAAAGGCTTATGCAATGGTCTTTTGATATTGCTAACAGCACAAGTCACATTATCTTTAAAATATGAATGACTATGCTCTGTTAGGTCTTTTTTCACAGCTCTTAAATCACCAAAAGTGCTAGCTGTTATGGCTTCTTGACGCTACATTTGTCAACGCCTTCCTCCTTTGAAAAGTGGAGGAAGGTGTTGCGACCACAGACTGTTTAAAGGAAACTGGACAAACACTTCTGTGAACTCCTATATGTTTCTGAAGAGGGGTTTTGAAGCCTGTTTTTCAGACCTCCAGGGGCACCATACCATCTCTGACCATATCCAACATGGCTGGGCTTAGCTATGGTCCAGATAGGTGGCTTGGTCAGAGCAGGAAGTTGCAGAGTGACCTCCCCTTCTGCCACCAGCTGTTGCCCACCTTCACCCATTGTGAAGGTGGTCTCTGCACATTAAGTCAGTCTTGGACTAGAAAGGTGCCACATAAGGTTGTTGTTGCTGCTGAGTGAGCTGGTAGCTAAAGGCCACTGGCTGGTTCTAACCTTTGGCAGGTGCTAACCTTTGGTCATTTCCTCTAGGGAAACCACCATCAGCTCCAGGCCCTAGTGATCTTCTAATAAACTGCAAGTGCTTCAGCTTCTATAATGGCTTCAGTTTTGAAATTGGGATGTTTCCCCTGCTGCATGGACCAATTTCATTATGGGCTACAGTATTTTAAAATGTCAAAGCTACAAAGGAGTTTCTTATGTTGCATTGCAATTTTGTTTATTGTTCTACAAGACCACCAATCTCTGTAGCACCACTGCTGTGAGCAAAAAAAAAAGTTGATGTACAACCCTACATGTATGCATGCTGCAGCAGATCTGCGATTAAATTAACTGTTGCCTTGACTGTGAGTGGAAGTAAAAGCACACAGCAGGAAGGATGCATGGAAGCACAGAAACTGTTGATGATGTAACAGGGTGATAAAGCAAACAGAAGAGTACTGAAAGCAGCAACTAAACAGCATCACCTGACTTTGCTTTCCTTCTCACTGCTCCTCTCCGGCTCTTACCAACCAGGACCGGACTGGACGCACCAGACTGTACAGTCACCGCTCAATGGAGTCCATTCATGAAACATCCTCTGAGGATGAAACCGACTGAGTGTTCATGATCCTCACTTAAAAGGAACAAAAAACTTTGTTGCTGGACTGCTCTCATTTAGAAAATGACTCGCTCACGCACAAGACACTGAGGGGACGACGTGGCAGACAAAAGGTGAGCATGGTTTGCCAGTCTTACCCCTAGCATTCATTTAGCCCTCCTTTCATCACCCCCTCCGCCATCTCCTCTGTCCGTTCTGTCTCTCGTCTTTGTCTGGGTCCAGCCAGACTCTGGCTGAACCCAGACAAAAGAATGCTGCCCGTCATGAAGAAAGAGCAAAGGTCTTTGCTCTTGTGTGGGAAATGTGGGGGGTATGGTGGGGTGGGGGGCTGGTGTCAGGGCTGGTCAGGCATTGTAGAAGCTGTGGCGATCCATTGTTATTTTTGGGTTCGCCCCCGATCGGCGACCACCTCGCCTGTCTCTCCTGTCTCTGAGTTCCTCCCTTGTCTACTTCTTCATTGGCATTGGTCGAGGTCCAGAAGAGCAGAAAGAATAAAAAGGAAATGTGACCAATGACAAGACGCGAAGCCTGTCTTCTCCAAGTTCAAAGACATACAGGGATAAGCTCCTCTTTTTGTGATTCTTGTGATTTCTGTAAAACCCCACGGGGAGTGCTGTTGCCTCCACTGAGGCACAAACATCCGTGTGGGTCATTTCTGCTGCTTCAGTCCCTTCCTGTAATCTGGTGCTTCACACAGACTAGAAAAGTTTTAAGTGACGTCATAAAATCAGTAGTCCAGGGCAGTTGTTAGCTACTTGTGCTTTCCTGAAGTGTATACAACTTTTCCCCCCACACTTCAGATGGAACTACTGTTCTTCCTACCACATCATGAGCACGACAGTTTGTTTCTAATGTAAGCTAAAGTAAGATTTAAAATAATCCCCTCTAAACCCTTCAGATGGTTCCATGTAAAAACTGTCTTGTGAAAATTCTGCGCCCTCCCCACCCTCTCGTTTAATCGTCTCACAACATGATCCCATCATCACTGTACAACTGTCTTGAATGTTTTCCACTTACAGTGTTAAGTTAAACTCCAAACAGTTCGGAAATGGCTTTATAACCCTTTGCAAACTGGGGTGTAGCAACAATTGCTTCTCTAAGGTCATTCCTGATGTTGTTCCCTCTTGGCATTGCTCAAGACCAGAAACACCTACTCTTAGACAGATGTGCACTCCTGTTGATGATCAGTTTATTAATCTCCTCTACTGAAGTGGACATCAGATGGTTATCTCCAGCCTTTTCTTTTCTCTGAGGTTCTTCACCACAATACATACATATACATACATACATATACATACATACATACATACATATACATACATACATACATACATATATATATATATATATATATATATATATAAGGTCAACTGAGCAAGGTTCATCATATTTTTTCATCAATTATTTTTATGTTTAAATGATCCCACGGGAATCGTAATTCTGGTCATTACATATTTTCTTTTGATTTCTAAAGTAGCCTTGTGGTCCTAGTCTAGAAGCAAATTATTTTGACCATAATAAATTGTGCCCCCTGCTGGTAGCTTCAGAACAGTAAATGTCTTGCTTGAAAACGCTTTTATTTTATAGATTAAATTCAATATAATTGAAAACGATCAGTTTATAATAATTGATTAATAATCCCCATCCCTAAAGTCATGTAGCACCAAGTTAGCACCTTTTAAAAACCTTGCTATAAAGAAAAAACAAAGCTATTTTGTCATTAAAAACACTCATCAGGTAATTTTACATAAAACCTTTCAA
Organism: Zenarchopterus dispar; assembly: GCA_028564865.1. Lineage (NCBI taxonomy): Eukaryota > Metazoa > Chordata > Actinopteri > Beloniformes > Zenarchopteridae > Zenarchopterus > Zenarchopterus dispar. Next base: position 9,217 of record JAOWBL010001179.1, on the reverse strand, counting down.
ACATTGATGCTCTTAATATGTAGGGTTCCAATGTAGGTGGTTTTTAACCTTAATCTAGTCACTTTTTTATTCTTATTTTATTCTTTATTCTTTTATGAATTGTCCATTTTCTTACCGATCTGATTAAATCAGAAAAGCTACATTAAAACTGTAGCTTGAAGTATCCAATTTACAAATAACTGCACAATCCACAGTACATTGAAATAAACACTCAGATGGTGTGATACTCCTGAGAAAAAACTCAATGTGCAAATCACAAGTTGTTTAGGAATCCAAACCCAGCACTTCGACTTGATTTGCTTTTGTGTTTCCCATATTTTACTATTTCAGATGTATAATCAGCACTGCACATCTATGCTTCAGGACTCCACAAAGCTGAGAAAGATTTAGGAAAGACACTTAACAAGGCTACTTTTTAAAAGCTTCTTTTGAAAGAGTATTTATAAATTCAGTCTGCAGCTGTTGCACTAAATTTTTAAAATGCGATGATGTAAAGTCCTCTTTATGCTGTGATTGCTGGTAAAGGTGAAAGCTGTGGATTTGGACGTTTTCTGCTCTGCAGAGGTACTTCTGCTTCGAGAGCGTTACAGTAACATGACTTCCTGCTGTCAATGTGTGTCTGTGGACCCGTCTTTTGAGTTGAAAAGTCTTGTGAAATCCAGCTCAAATGTCAGCCAGCTCTTGGAGACAAAAGTTCAGGCCCGTGACTTGACTGCAGACCAGAAAACCAGAGCTGACACCAGCTGTCAAACTGGAACTCATCTGGCTGATTTGAATGATTGGTGGAATATTGAAGCTGAAGCTTTTGAACTGGATTGATTTTATTGACCAAGAAATTTTCTGCAACTTCAGGTGCACAGATTATTTTTAAAGTAGTAAAAATGTTCTAACATACCTGAACATGCCTTGGTGGTGTTTCAGACTTTTGTCCTCAGCAACAGTGTCTTCATAAAGCAGTCTGGGGACAAATTTATTATTCAGTCCAAAAGCCCAGCCAGACAATTGTCTTTGATGCACTGAAATGTGGTCCTGACTGTTGCCAGCAGTGATGGTTCCCTCAACAGCACAGGGAAACGGAATATTTACCATCTGAACAGCAACTTCAGCAGGCCGCGATAATTTCATAGGCTGCAAAGTTTCAATAGACAACGAATGTGTCTTCAGTCAGAGGACGGGGGTTCTTGAAGTACTATAAATCTATTACTTCAGTAAAACAGCACAAATACAGCAAACTAAACCTCTTATCTGCTGTCCTGCTGGAGTTAGAATGCATCACCCTGCAAAAACATGTTCATAATAGCTTTTACTCTAACGTCAATCCCAAACAACAAGAGTCAAGTGTATGATGCGCAACCGCACAAAGTCAGAATTCATCCAATACTACATTTTTCTTTTGTTTTTAAAAAGTGACTTTCATGGGCTAACCAGGCATCAGTCCTTGTGGTTCTGCTAGAGCCGGGTCCTGATTCCTCCCACCTGGCCGCCCTCCGGGCTGGCCTGCGGCCTTTCACAGCTGCTTGGCAGCATTAATCCAAGCTAAAATAGTAAGCAAGCAGATTTTCCTTCAAATGAAATTGAAACTCACATTATTAAAAAAATAATTATAAATTACTCAGCTTTAAGTGCACACATGTACATGCTGAAATACTTATGTGACTGCACGTGAAGTCACTTGTGGTCATTCTCAAAACATATGATTCTCAAAACATATGATTCTCATATGTTTTATGTAATAAATGCTGGTTTGCTGGGTCTTTTTTTTAATGTGGATTTGAAAATAAGCAAAAGCGGATCATTCCCTTTGATTATTTACATCTGCATCTCATTGTCCTTCTCATTAATCTACAATAACCATCAATTCTTTTATTTCTAGTTGGACACCTGGTTCACAGTGGCTCAGTGGTTACCACTGTTACCTCACAGCAAGAAGGTTTCTGGTTCATCCCCTGGCATGTTCTCCCTGTGCTTACTCAGGTTCTCTATTGGTGTTTCAGCTTCCTCCTGTAGTCCAAAAACCCATATGTTGGTTGATTGATGACTCTAACTTGCCTTTAGGTGTGGGGATGTGTGGTTGTTTACCTGTGCATGTGGTCCTGTGATGGACTGGTGACCTGTTCAGATGTACCCCTATTTATCATCTGTAAAAAGCTGGGGTAGGCTCCAGCAGACCCCCGTGGCTCTGGCAGGGTTCAGAGGAAGAAAATGGATGGATGGACCTGTTCCCAGTGAAACAGGTCCATCTCTTTGTTTTTCTTGAGCCAAAAATAAAAAAACTTTTCTCCTTTGAGGTTTTTCTAGACTTTTAAGGATGAGACTGGTTCACTTTAAATTATGTTGCTGATATTATTTTGACCTCTTTCATAATTTTCTGTCAGGACAGCAGCCTAATCCTTAAAACCAAATCAGTGATTTTGATCCATAATTTAGAGCAAGGCAATGGTGGAAGTTAAGAGTGGTGTGTTGGAGGCGATGAAGTGGCTTGAGTGATTTCTCTCAGGTTCAGGTTTCATGTAGTTCCTCAGCTCACCAGCAGATGGCGAGAGGAAACATCTTTCAGAGTTGGAGGATCGGGAGGAGGTTTGGAGTCTGACGTTGGCCCGCTTTCATTTGTTTCATAAATGTGCTGATGTTCGTCGATCTAAAGTGAGGACTTTTCAAAGTTCAGGTCTGCTGGAGCTCAGAGTTAAGGACTGTCAGGCTTTCACTAAAGAAAAAGAAGTTATTATTTGCATTTCTACATTAAAAACGTGAACGTGCTGCTGTCAGACTCTAAGACGTCGTTTCTCTGAAACATGGACATTTACAGTAAAGAAATGAGTCCTTTTGTTGTTGGCTTCTGCATATATTTTTTTATATCAATTTTATATCAATATTTTGAAGTCCAGTTAGCTGTTGACCTTAAAAATAATACAGATGATACTGATATTAACCATGTTTTTATTATTTCAGATTACATTTAGGAAGAACAGCAGGTAAAACAGATGTAGTGAAACAAAATTCATTCTGTGTAGATTTTTGCATTTTTGTTAAAAAAAAAACTATCTATCTAAAAAAATGAAGCACACTGAAAATGGTTTATACTTATTTAAATTATTACAAATTATTTTTAACACCACTTACTGAATACGTTTTTCACTTTTTATTTCTAATTTGAAAAACTTCTAATCTTTTTTTAAATAAAAGATTCATTTGTACTTTTCTAACATGCCTCTACTCAATGTTGTTAATTTAGGAAAAATTTGACTCTAATTTTAAATGTAAATTAACAGTCAGCAAACAAGCATTTTTCTATCTGTTTTCATCCCTATTTTAAATGCCCCTCAAAGAACCTCTTTAAAAAGTCTATATTTTTAACAGTTTTTAAAAGGGCTGAATGTCATGTTTTAAAACTTTGCAGTGTGTTTTTTAAAACAGAACTTTGGTTCTGGTTCATCCTGGCACACAAACTTTAATGTTGATTTGATCAGCGCTGGGTGGTTGTGGGTGAAAGTTGGGTGAGTGGGTGTGTATTTGTGTGGCATTGTGGGGTGTCAAGTTACTCTTTTTTTTTTTGGAAATACTCTGTCTCCCTCACTCACACACACTCAGCGTCTCAGGGAGATGATTTCCTTCCCTTCTCGCCGTCCCCCTCGCGCCCCCTAGCCCCGCCCCCTCGACCCCCACCCTCCCCTCCGCTACGCAGTGTAAACACAGTGTTCCAGAGGAATGTTGGACTCCCTGACCTCCACTGCAGTTCACTCGGTTCAGCCTGGCCGTGCTGTGCTCCGCCATCATCATCGTCATGAGCAGCAGCAGATCCCTCCCCACCCCACTACACTCCCCTCCTCCTTCAGAGACCCTTCCCTTCGTTCCTCCTTTTCCTCCTCCTCCAAGTCCTTCTCTTTGACCCTTTTTTTTCTGTCATCCTTGTCCCTCATCACCACCTAGTTCTTCATCCCCCCTCTCTTTTTTCCTCCCCACACCCTTCCACCTCTGCACTCATTTCCACTTTACCTTCCTCCCACATTTGGGTCTCTCTCTTTTTCTTTTGTCCTTTTGTCTGGAACAGTATTTAATGTGATTCCAGCCAGTAACCAGACATGTTTTACAAGGCGCGTTGTCTGCATCCACAGTCCATGTCTGCATCTCCCTGAACAATCACACCTGTCCTCGGTTCACCTCCAGTGACAGGGCTTCAGAGGCTTCAGGCACATGTTTCCAGGTGCGCTCGGCGCTCCTCGTTTTGATTGCAGGGGTGACAACATGGCTGCGGTAGCAGCGTTCCCTGACAGTGCTGTTTTCAGTGTTGAGTTCAGGCGGTGTAGTGGCCTTGGGACGGAGCAGATTATAAATAGGGATGGGCGGTGGTTGCAGATGGAGCTGCATGCCAGCAATGGAGGGAGTCAGAGGCTGTTTGCTTGTTTGTGATGGAGATCAACCAAGTGGGCCTTGGCTGATCATAAAACACAGTTTTATGATCATTATTTTGTAAAACTCCAGTGTGATGAGGGAGTTCAAAGCCTCAAGATGATCTGTGATGCAGTAATCATCTGTAATACTAATGAAAAAAAAGATCAAAGATTTGTGAACAGAGTTCAAATTTAACATACTAAACTCTCTGAAAACTGTGACTTTAACAATTTGCACAAAAATAACAAAAATTGTGATTTCATAGTACATGAAATCCATAGTACATGAAATACAAACTTAGAGAACACGTAGAAATTATAACTGTGATTGCATGAAAAAACCCCACAAACTTGAACAAAAAAAACTAAGATTGTGACTTTATGAATTTACACATTTTCAGAAAAAATTGAATGTGTGGAAAAAAACTGACTTTACAAACTCACAATTCTGAAGGAAAAAATTCTTGTGACTTAATAAACTCACAAATGTCAACAAAGAGTCAGAATTTGTGACTTTGTAAATTCATAAATTATCAGGAAAAAACTTGCTGAATTAATTTTCTGATTTAATTGTAACTGTGGCTTTATAAACTCACAAACTTGCAAAGAAAAAAATTGAAAGGAATTCATTAGACACAACTTGGTAATTGGGATTAAAATTCACTGATATTTGCAAAATATCAGTGACTGAAAATATCAGTGAAAGAAAAAAATTTAAAAGCTCCCACATTTGCAAATAAACCAATAACTGAAATTGTGCCTTATATCAATTTAAAGAAAAACACCATCTGGACCTGCTACATGTAACTGTTAATGTTAAGGAACTTAATTGAATATGTTTTTCAACCTTTTTTAAAAACTATTTATTAATTGTGATTATTTCGTGGTGGGAAACAGGTTTTCCTTGTAAATGAAATGTTGTGTCTCGATGAGATGAAACTGAACAGATAAAGTAGTTCAGGGTTAGAGCTAGAAACTCTTCCAGGAGAATGTTCTCAACATGTCCATTGAAGAACAACCGTACACACTCAGTCCTCCAGTCAGTTTAGAACTACCAGTTAATCCAGTGAGCACACGTTCTTGGACTGTGGCTGGAACCAGAGTATCTGCAGGAATCCATGGAAGCACAGGGAGAACATGCAGACTCCAAACACACCGGAGCCATCCAGGATTTGAACAAGGCCATTATCACCATAACCAGTTATCAATTAGAAAAGTTTTTTTCCATTAATTGACCAAAAAAATTGTTGCATTGTGTCAACAGTGAAAGATTCCAGATGTCTATAACTTAAAACTCTGACTTCACAGTCTTTAGATGTGAGAAGAACTTGGAGTTGTTGAAAAGTCATCAGGTGAATCCGTGTTTCTTCACTCCATTTTCAACAATCAAGAAATAGGAAAACGTGACTGCTTATTCTCTTGTTTGTCTTTAAATCAGAAACTAGAAACATTCATACTTTCAATTTTTGGCTCAGATCAAAAGTTGCAAAATGGAGAAACAGGCCACAGGGCTCAGTTTGATTTAAATATTTAAACTGGTCGAGTTTCTGTGACCTGGAAATTGTGTAAAAGTGCAGGTAATTAAGTGGCACCATGGCAACCAACCACCTTGATGATGGTGGGAGAAGCTGAAATGTTCCCGCCGGAGCAGATAAACACTGTTCTGCGCGTGGACCACAGCCCCGTTCTCAAGTAAATCCGGTCACCCGAGCTGCCACTAAGACTGTATACATGCCTCTATGTTAGAAAGGTGAAGGTGTATGAGGCTTCCATGAAACTCCATATTTACATGCCATGTTATATTCTATGTGTAACAGGGTGATGTATATTTTTCATGACATGCTGTTGTACAGATCTGGATCTTGGCATGTTGTTGGTCATCATCTTTGTTACTGCTTCAAAACGTTTATTTCTAAAGCTATTCTTCAGATGTGACAGAAAACTGCTGTATTCTTGCTGTTGACTACAACCAAAGACATTTTCATGGAAAATTTCTCTGGAATTATGGAGAAATTTAGCCTCATTCAAAATTATATATATGTGTCCAAAGAAAATGTAACCTTACTTGACTCCAAACGTATGGTGGAATATCGTTACCGGTGATAGCTTAACCAGCTGAATTAACAACACAAGAAAGACAGGTTGTGTTTCTTTATATCAGCGAAAGAACTTAATTTTCCCAAAACGGTTCTAGAGAGGGTTAAAATACACAAGACAGGAGCTTTGGCGTCCATTTATAGCTGGTGGAGTAGGTGGGGTTAGGCTTAACGGCAGGTGGGATTCTTACATGTTTATTTCCTCAACTGTCCATGACAGATCACTGATTATTGACGGATCATCGATTGTTGACGGATCATTGATTATTGATGAATGGTGGATATGGTGGTCACATGGTGGATATGGTGGTCACAGACAGAAAAGATAATATTAATGTTACAGGAAGTAAGTAAACAAGTAAAACTTCATTTATATGGCGCTTTTCAAGATAAAAATCAGAAAGTGCTTCACAATAAAACATACGACAAAACATGAAATATAAAAACAGGTAAAAGTAAACAAAAGCAAGTTTAAAAAGATATGTTTTTAGCTGCTTTTTAAAAGAGATTACAGTCAACAGATTTTGGGCTGAGCGTCTAGAGAGAGGAAGTCACTGCTGCAGAGGTTCTGTCACCTTTAGCTTTCAGCTGTGTTTTCTTCACAGCTAGCAAAAGCCTGATCACATGATCTCAGCGACTGCAAAAGGTCTCATATAAACTGGTGCTTGGTCATTAAGAGCTCTATATGGTAAAACCAGAATTTTAAAATGCACTCTGTAGGGAATGGGGAGCTAATGCAGCTGGTACAGTAAAGGGGTGATGTGTAAATACTTGAAAGATTTTGCTATTAGCCTTGCAGCAGCATTCTGGACAACCTGAAGACATTCCAGTTAACCTCCAGGTTACAAAAACACAACAAATTAAATGTTAAAATCACATTTGGTCAAGTGTTCCATTTTCCATTTTTGTATTTTTGATCTGAAGTGTTTTAGTGTTTTAGTATTCAGAGATTAATAACAAAATAACCAGTCACTTTTTAAGTTTTGATTGTCGATCAAAAATGGAAAGAACAAATAGTTCACGGATTTGTGTGGCCTGCATAAGATGTAAAAGACAAAGAACACATTTTTAAAAATTATAATAATTTAATTTTGAAAAATTCAGTCTAATTTTTTTATTTCAGACTAAAATTTAAAATAATAAAAAACTGAAATGTGATTTTTCTTCTATTTTAAATTAAAATCAAAAAAGAAAGAAAGGTAATCTTGTATTGTTTCTACTTTGTTTTTTCTGTTTTATAGTTAAAAGAGATAAAGTGAGACATTTTTTGTTTTTCTATTCTGAAGACAAAAACAGGGATAAGAAAAAAGTTTAAAAAAATAAAGATAAATGAATAGCGGTCATACACTCCTCTAACTGTTGTGAAAGCCAACCAAAAAAAAAAAAAAAAAAGACAAGAGTCTAATTGAAGGTAAAAAGTCAAAAACATTTTCTGTCACAGTCATGGCAGCGCTTGAAGCTTTTAATTCAGCTGACCTTTTTTTGTATTATCAATTGCACATCAACATTTTTTAAAACCCTATAACAAGTGAAATTAGCCTGTAATTCATATCAATGATGTAATTTCTTTGGGTGTTGGTGTGGTTCATTTGTTTTTGAAAAGTGAAAAGAAAAAACAGGTTTTACCTCAGGCTCTCTGAATTTACTCTTCTGCTTCTTCAAGTTTGAAGCTAAAATGTTCACACTTCTTCTGATGGTCCAGCGGATTGTTGGGATTTTCCTTGTAACACTGTTTTATCTTAACCCTACAGTGTGAAGCGCCTCAAGGCGACCTTTGATGTGAATTGGTGCTATATAAATAAAATTGAATTGAATTGAATTGAACATCTTGATGTACGTCTTGAGACCTCTTTGATAGGAAAAGAGGAACTCACCAACTTCTTCTCTCTTCCTTAAAATGGGATGTACAGAGGTGTTTGTACCAGCAAAAAGTACACAAGATCATCTTCACTCTGTGATGTTTACTGTTGCGTTTTATTCTTTCACGATCTTTCACATTTTTATGTGACAAATTTGTGTTGTTGTTGGTATGAACAGACAAAAATGTCAGTGTTTTCTTCACAAATTATTATGTTTATTTGCCTCACCTTTAGTGGGCAAAGACCGTTATCCCTCATTTCCACTTACCCTCAATCAGTCCATTTGAAATCTGGATCATCTTGCTCCCTGGTGTTCAAGTCAGGAATTACAGTTCTTCACAGCTGCGTTGACCCAAATCTAATACTAATGGTATTAACATTGCTCATTTCATTATTGAGATAGCAGAAAACTGTGTTAATAACAGCCTACACATGTAGCCCGGACAGTTTAACTACACAGTCAAACTAAAGAAGTTTGTTTTATGAAACCCTGGTAGTTACTAACACTGTGCTAGCGAGGTCCGAATGTTACAACACCACAAACTGTCTCTAATATCCACTGCATGAGCCTAAACTATTCAATGCATGCAAAGAAAAATAAGGCTCTTAAAAACAGCTGATCGAGGAGTTTTGCATCTATGTCAGCAATTAAGGAGGTTCCCATTAGGAATGAGTTGTCCACTGGATGTATGATCTGAACGCACAGAAGCACATGGAAACAAATTTGAATGCTGAATCCAGTTGAAAAAAAAAAATCACTCTGAGGTAAAAATAAATCAGTAGTAGTCTTTGGGACCCTGGAACTCCATGAGGTTCAATCATGACCATAAGAAGGTTTAAAAAACGAGTGATGATTCGAGCACAAGATAGGAAG